>JABAKA010000010.1:0-124306 GCA_018857285.1 Termitomyces sp. Mi166#008
TCAAAGAGTTTTATTTTCATTTAGCTTTAGATTTTGTTTTTTTCTTGTTTTTTTTTTTTTTTTTTTTTTTTGTGATGCAACAGGTCACATGATTTATCACATGATGACATGTGACTTGTAAAAAATCAAAAATCCATCAATCAACATCAAGTAGTCATATATTTTACTTAGCATACAGTTACTAAGTACATTCTTCTTCTTAAAAAAGGAATAGTACAGGAAAAAATTGTCCAAAAACTTACTATGACTTCATTGGCTCCACTTGGGCAACGATGATGTTCCCATGTCATTATAACAGTAGAGAATTAGTGTACATATTTAGAATAGTAAGTGGAGTGGAAAGCTTACTAATTTTTCCACCCTACTAGTATATAAGCTGTACTAAAAAGTAGAAAAACAACAAACTACAAGAGGAAATTACCCTCACAGTCAGTTTCAAAAGCTCACATTCTAAGCCACCCTCATGTAGTAAGTCAGCAGCTAACACTAGCACCACTGCTACCAAGTCTCTTTACGTTTTAAATCTATGTTGCTTTTCGAAGCATCTACATGCTAGGTGACTGTTGCCAAGCATTTACATTGCCTTTGTGGCATTTCTACATGCCTGTTGAGGCATAGTTTATTCCTGCACTAAGCATTAACATGCAAAGTGCCATGTCTTTTGAGGCATAGTTTACTCTGAGGAGGAAAAAGAACTGTAGTTGTAAGAGCAACCCCTGGGGGCTGTGGCTCAGTTACACAGCTGGCAGAGGGAAATCCAAAGTATATTGAGTATTGTACAGATGATTACCAGTCTAACTACTCATCTGGCAGAGGAAAATCCAAAGAGAACAAGTCTGAGGATTCTCTATGCCAGGAGCAATACTTCAGAGGCTTTTAATGCATAGGAAGGAACTGTACAATACACAAGAGCCACAGCCAGCCACAGGAGAGGCCTAAAGGGGCAAATCTCCAAAAATGATCAAACTCTGAAAATTGTCAGACATTGTTGATCTGCTGAGTTGGAAACTTGTTTGGATTATTGACAGAGTAGGATTGAAGCTAGAGGGCTGAAAGTAAGACCAAAAGGAAGGGCTGAAGAAGGAGAATAAAGGAAAATTATAGCAAGGCAGAGAGGTGAAAGGTGGAGAGAGATAGGTCCCCTGACAAGAGTAGCTAATTGGCCTTCTTCCATCACCACTACATCTACCTTCATATTTTGAAAACCCCACTGCTGCTGCCTACCAACAGCCAACTCTGTTGGGTTCCCTTCATCCTCTGAGTCCACCTACAAGTTCACCTACATAGGACTTAGTGGCACCAATCTTGTTGGCAAGCTTGTTAGCTAAGTGAATACCTCTCATCTACAGAGCACTTCCTCCACTGCTACTGGGTGAGTTGCCAAGTTTGTCAGCAATAACTGTTGGCAAGGGCATTGCTGAGACCAACCTCAAAAAGAGTGGAGTAGCACCTTAGAGGTTTCCTCAGGCCTTGCTATTAGTGAAAGAATTCTGATTCCAACTACCCTCCTCATCCAGCAATACTATTCAGTAGTCTCTTTATAACAAAGTAGCTTACTTAGCTAAAGCAATATACACATTGCCTACCAGTTTAAATCTTTAGGAACCTGCTGAACCCACCTTTACATTTTTGTGCTTAGAATTATCACAATTCTTCATAGGTAGCCTATAACCTACATACATTCTTCTATAGGTTGTTTTTGTGAAGAGAGCTCATGTGGATCTCTCTCTAGCATGAATCTAGGTGACCAAGCATGCTATCATTGGTGAAAATGTGAATGTGTAAACTTAAGAGATCTGTCTTTCACTTTTGCAAGGCATAGAGGATGGCTAGGAGTTTCTGTTCATGGATGGAGTAATTGAGCTCCACATCTGCAAGCTGTTTGGATTCAAAAATGATGGGACATGCACTCTTCCAAGTATTGCCAAAGAAGAGAATGGTGCCAGTGCAACGTTTACTAGCATCACATGTCACAAAAATCTTGCAGGAGCCAGGGTTCTTGTAGTCAATGGTGGTGAGGCAGTTGTGACTGGTTACAAGTCATTTGATAGCATTAAAGGCAAGTTGGTGATCCTCTATCCAAGGGGGGAAATGTTGATTGCACACCTTCTTAATGAGAGGATTTAGAATAGCAGTGTGCTTGGCAAGGGCAGGAAGGAAGGCAGAAATGTAGTGAACTAAGCCAAGAAATTGGCAGACATGCTTTGCACATTTCAGAACTGGCCAGTTGAGAATCTTTTTGACTTTAGAAGTGTCAGCCTTAATACCTCAATGTGAGATGTGGTGCTCCAAGAAATCTACCTCTGTGCAAAAGAGAATCATTTTCTTGATTGTGCAGTACAGTTTTACATGGCACAGCACTTCCAAAACCTTGCACACATTCTCAATGTGTTCTTTAATTGTGTCTGACCAAATGATAATTTTGTCTAGATAAATATGACAGATTACACCTATTAAATCTTTAAGAGCAATTGTTACTCAGCATTAATGAGTTGCAGTGGCATTGTAAAGTCCCATGAGCATCATGACCCACTCCCATAGTCCAAACAGTGTCATAGTGGCCATGTATTCAACATGGTCAGAGTGGACAAGCATTTGAAAAAATGCATTGGTCATATCAATTTTGGCATAATAATTATGCTCTGCACAGTCTGCTAGGACATTGTCAATACATGGAAGGGAGTAGTTGTTGAGAACAGTGTGTGTGTTTAACATGTGAAAGTCATTAATCCATTGAGGGAGAGCAGTGGCATTAGCCTTAGAGATGATAAAAGATGGGGAATAAAACTCAGAGGATGAAGGACAAATATAGCTTGCTGCAAAGTGTTGTTCTATTTATGTCTTCCATCCATTGCAAAATTTTTGGGGGCAGTTGTAAGCTCACACTATGGAGACCTTTGCTCCTGGCTTAACATCTATTGTGTGATATGGGGAATGTCAGATGAAAAACAATCAGTGAACTCGGATTTTAGTTTCTTATCCAGTCTGTTCAGGTGCTCAGTCTCTGTGAGTGTACTTATTTGTTGCTGTATGAGCACAAAAATCTTTGTAGTCAGTGTGGAGGTAAAATGAAGCTCCATATCAAAGTGCTCCTTCTCTCACTCAAATTTTGCCAAAAGTTCAAAATGGATGTCCTTACAAATTTCATGCATGGCTAATTGACCTTCTTTGATTCATTTAGCTTTTGCTCGATGGCATTTGCAAGGCAACATCACATTCACAGCCTTATAGTGCTTATGGGGCTCAGACAGGGGAGGATGCAATATGTCAAGCATTGTAGTATCTATTGCAGTACATTTACCTGCATTGACAGAAATATTGTTATGAGCTTGAAAGTCTAGGCCAAGCAAGAGGTCCATATACAGATTGGGGCAAATAACAAAAAGCTGGGACTGAGAGGTTCATGAAGAGCAAAGGGTCATAACCAAAATCTTAACATAAGAACTTAGTGTCACTGGTCATCCTCCATTTGCATATGCAGTGCTGGTGATCAGAGGTTTGTAGAGGCAATAGCAAGGGAGTCCAAGGCAGGTAGCAAATGCATTAGAAATCATTGTTGGGAGGGCACCATTGTCGAGCATTAACAGGTGAAGGGAGAACAGAAGGTGCAGTGACAAGGCAATTTCATGTGATGTGAGCAGGAAACACATACTTTTCCACATGGGCATAGTCTTCTTCCAACTCAGCCAACTTGTCTGCATGCCCAGTATCAGAGCCTTTGCTGTCTGAGCTGTTGCTAGTGCCATTGATCACAACTGTAGTGATCAACATCCCTTTGCCTGTGTTTTTTGGCTTACTACCTGATGTGATGTAATGCTTCTTGGCAGCCTCTGCCAATTTGCAAGTGAGTGAGATGTACATGGCTAGAAGAGGAGGTTTGTTTTGTGGGCAGTTTTCATAACTGTAATTGGGGCCAACATAGAATTTTCAACACTTAATGCATCCTTTGTAATTGAGAAGGTGTTTGAGTTTGGTAAGCAGTAAGTTTTTGGACAGTTTTTTCTGTACTATCCCTTTTTCAAGAAGAGTGTACCTAGTGACTATATGCTGAGTAAAATATATGACTACTTGATGCTGATTTCTGGGTTTTTACAAGTCACATGACTCATCACATCATGAAAAACAAGAAAAATTCAAAATTTAAAGCTATATGTAATTAGAACTTTTTGGGGCTTATCACTGATCACCACACACTTCAAAACTTCAACACTCAGTGACTTATCTGCTTGACAGGCTCACTGGATGGACTATGTCTTTCAGTATGACTACACAATCCATTACATCAAGGAAGAGGACAACACTGTTGTGGATGCTCTTTCTCAACTGCCCTCCTCCTACCATGAACCTCCTGTAGCAGAAACAATGATGGGGGCCATACTGTCTGTTGCTAACAATTCCTGCATTTTAAAAGATCTTAAGTTGAACCTCAAGGACCTGTGTATTCACCATATTTTAGATGATCACAAATGGAAAATCCACACCACTGGTATCTTGTGAAAAAACAGCTTGCTCTACATTACTGATCGACTCATTGTTTCCAATTTTCATAACCTGCAGAAAAATTTGTTTATTATGGCACATGATAACATGGGCCACTTTGGCAGGGATAAGTGCTACACCACACTCTGTGAAGAATTTTACTGGCTGCACATGAGACATAATCTTCTTAAATGCTACATTCCCTCTTGTCCTGAATGCTAACATAACAAGGATCAAGTGAAGAAACTGGTGGGACCCCTTCATCTGTTATCAATATCTGATGCTCACTTTCAGTCAATTGCAATGGATTTTATTGGCCCCCTTCCCCTGGACCAAGGTTATGACCAACTGGTAACTTTCTCATGTCAATCAGGTGCTGATGTGTATATCGCTCCTTATCATTCAAATCAAACAGCAGAAGAATTTGCTTTGATATTCTTCCATACCTGGTACTGTGAAAATCGTCTTCCTTTGAACATCATCAGCAACCACAACTCCCTCTTTACTTCAGAATTTTTGCATGCCTTCCTAAAGCTTACTGGAATCTCAGCAAAAACATCAACCTCCTTCCACCTGCAAATGGACAGACTTTCTGAATGCTCAAACAAAACAGTCATCCAGTGTATTTGTTTTCACATTGATTGTGACCAGGTCAGTTGGGTTGACATGTTGCCTCTCATTCACTTCCACATCATAAACAGCATAAACTCATCTACTGGCTACTCTGGTTTCCAGCTTAAATCAGGGTTTTCTCCTTACACATTGCCTTCACTGGAGTCTGCTCCCCTGCTGCCAGAATTGTGGAAATCCAATGCAGCCTTAGTAATTCATTCAATTCAGAAGGACTTTTTGAATGCTATGGACAATTTTGACAACCACCAAACTTATGCAGGCATACAAGGCAAACAAATATTGTAGTCTAAAGATTCCATATGCTGAGAGCTCTAGGGTTTTATTGTTAACATTGAACAGATGCCACAAAATCATGCAGAAGACAGTTGTGTTGCCAAGTTCATGCCATATTTCAACGGACTGTACTCTGTCATTCACACCTTCTCAGAGACTTCTACTTATGAGCTGGAAACTTCCACATCACTAGCTAAATGCAAAACCTTCTATGCAGCACTAAACTGTTCAATGAGAATGACAATGAACTTTTCTCCATCTCACTGTCTCACCATGCCTAGGCTGATTTTCATGAATGAAGGTGAAGAAGAGTTTTATGTTGATTGCATCATGGACAAGCAATACAAGGACAAAAATAAGCAGTACTTGGTCCAGTGGACAGGTTATGGCCCAGCTCCTTTCTTGCCTTTTGCTGCTCTAAGATTGTGCAGGGATTAGTGCCTCAGGCAGCTCAATCAGGCTGTGTGTCTCTGCTCACTGCTGAAGCCTCCTGGCTCGCCTCATGACCACATCAATGTCGCAACCTCACCTTTTTCTCCTCATCATCTTACACAACAACTCAGTTCTGAACCTCACTATTATTGCCTGTAAATGGATGATGGAGTCTAGCTTATGAAGATAAGATGGACAATGAAAGAAATGATCACACACAGAAAACATCTCTGAAATGCACTATGTATTAAGTGTGAAGTAAAGTACAAACTGTGTCTGATCTATGTAAGTAATCTATAATTTGTGATCATGTGAGTGTCATGACATAAGCATCATATCAATAAAACATTGTAAGTGCAACGACATGCTTACACTCTCCCATCCCCTCTCTTTTCAGCCTCAACCTCTCTTTTTCGAGCCTCTCACTCATCAAGAGCAACTGTTTCCTCCATCCCTTGCACCAGCTGCCACAAATCAAATTCAACTCAATGGTTCTCAAGTGGTGAAGAGTTAACTTAAAGGAGTGCAAATAGAGCCTCAGGAGGACCATGTGTGGTCTTCTGAGAGTTTAGATAAGGAGGCAAAGGTTGGGGTGCAGATCTGAGCCTAGCATGAGGTCTAGTCTTGGAGCAGAGGATATAGACAGATGTTGTGGGTGCAGAGGAGGTCAGAGTACCTGAGTGGAGCTCATCAGTGGAGGGTTGTCAAAGTGCAGGAGGCAGAGCACAAAGAAGGCAGTTTATGAGGGAATCTGGCATAGAAGTGGTTGGAGGGGAAGCAGCAGTTCAGTCTGCTGTCTTCCATCAGGTGAGAGACTGATTGTCA
The DNA here is from genome assembly GCA_018857285.1 of Termitomyces sp. Mi166#008. Lineage (NCBI taxonomy): Eukaryota > Fungi > Basidiomycota > Agaricomycetes > Agaricales > Lyophyllaceae > Termitomyces > Termitomyces sp. Mi166#008. The sequence continues at coordinate 6,643 of JABAKA010000010.1, forward strand.
TTTCTCAGTACATTTATCTTGTTTCTTTTAGTTGCATGTAAATTCCTTCATTAGAGTGGCTTCACCTCCATTACAAGCTCATGGATGGAGTCACCTTGGCATGGGAGCACATGTCAGATGGACTGCAGCAGATCCATCCTGAGTACCTTCTGCCCCCCAAGATTACTGCTGGGTTAGAGTCCCTTCATCATCTAGAAACAACCCACTGCTGCCTATCATGTGAACTTGTTCCCTTGAGATAACAGCACTGAATGTGGTGGAGCAGGCCTTTAGAGAGAATGAGATTATGCAGGAGATTGTTGGACTGAGTCAGGAAGCAGGTGGGTCTCATGTGAGTGGGTCCTAGATTAGCTCTGAGGTTGATTGATATGAGGAAGGACCAAAATGGAGGGGGGCCAGCTGTGGACATGCAGGAGGAACTGGAGGATGTGAATCAGGGGGGAGGAAGGGGATGGAATTCCTGCTTCTAAAATGTAAACAGTGTTCATGTCTTGGGTTGTACCTAGTTTCTATTTTGTTTTGATTGCTATTGTACTTGGAGTCTGTATGATTTGTAAGTTTTTTTTTTCTTTTGGAGGGTAGAAATGTTAGTAAGGGAGATTAGGCAAGATGCAAAGGTGTAGGGAGGGTGCTGGAGTATCAAGGCTAAGAGAAGAGGGTGGGTACAGTAGTGAAGGAACTCAGAGGTAGGAAGAGGAATGAAGACAAGTGTAATACAAAAATGTAAGAAACAAAGAAAGGGAAGGAAGAGGTACTTGTGGGAGTTGAATCCCTAGTGAATTTGAGAAATGGGGTTATGCCCACAAGAGTCTTCATGGGTCAGCCGAATCAGAGATTTCAGGGTTTGTCAAGGAAAAAGTGATGGAAGTCCTGAAGAACTTCTGTCACTCCTCTGAGGTTGTCAAGGGGCTCTCAGGTGTTATCTTCAGGGCCATAGCCTGCCCAGCAGCAAGTCTTACCATAGCAGACCTTGGAGTCAAGAATCTTCTCCACTCTGCTCTCTAGTTCTCTGTTGACCTCAGTCAGAGAAGAAGGCTCACTATGCTGCCCAGGAAAAGGATTGGAGCTATGGTGCTGAAGCAGTCAAACATGAAAGATGGGATGAACACCTTCCATGCTTTGCTGTTCATGTACCAAATACAAATTTGTACTTGACCAACATGGTCAATACACCCTCTTGCCCTGCCTCTGTATCCTCCATTACAACACACATCTTCAAAAATCAAGAATAGAGCAAAAAACAAGAAACCCAAGTTGTTTTGTACACACATCAAAGAACACAAAATAGTGCTTGATAAGATGCCAGGCTGAGTTTGAAATTTTGTCATGCAAATTCCTCCCTTCATTGTATGAAGCTTGCCTCTGCCACTCCCATGTATATTATGTGCCTAAACTATGGTGAATAGACATGTATTGAGTCATAATACCTGCATGCTTTTTTGGAGCAATATAGGACTTGAAATCATCTGATGAAATGAGATGAACATGCTTGTGACTTTGATTTTTGCTACATTTCTTTGGCCTCATAGAGACAGAATCTGAGTTAGGAGATCAATGGAGCACATGCATAGCATTACTGAAAATATTTTTCAGAGGAATCGGAGGATGAATGTAATAAGTAGAAGCTATCTATCTCTGTTGTTTCATATCTGGGTCACATTTCATATTTGGTTTGAAGCACTTACATGGCAAATTTTTAAAAAAAAAATTGGCCCCCAGCCAATTTTGCTACTGTCACAAAGTTGTGGTGACTACTGTGGTTTTCTGTATGGTAGAAACCATCACTGTCATGATGGACTGGTTTCATTTCTCAAATGACCCCTCATGGATCATGGATGGTTGGTCTCTAAGAAAGAAATGTGACATTAAACCATAGAAAGTAATGACAGAAAATTCATTAAAAATTGTTAGTTATCCCCTCTTCATCATTGTCATCAAGAAATGGCATTAGACCACTCTCAGACCACTACTGGCCTTGATCATCAAAGGCCCAGATGTTCTCCTCTTCTGCTGCAGCTATTAATCCATCACTTCCTTCCATCAGCTTCTCGACTGTATGCAGCATTGAGAGCATTACCAACAACAATGCTGAGCTCTACTAAGGCAGGAAATGGTCCATTATCAGTGAGGGTATCTCAGTCCAGGATAGAAAATGTATGTTGATTTCTCTGCATCTAAATCCAGCAGCAGATCTTTGAAAGATTTTTTAGAAGGTTTCAAAGGTATTCAATCCTTGAAACAAGCTCTTGAGATTGTCCAGAAGATTTTCATGTCTATCAAAGATGCAGCTAAGGAGTACAACCTCCTACATAACTCTCTGGCATCGGTATAGAGGCAAGACAGAACCAAAGAAAAAAGTGCACAATAAGACAGTACTCAGACTTTGGCTTCATTCCCACACATATTATAGAAATTTGCCTCAGTAATATATTCTTTCATTGACTTGTAAGATGGTGGCTGAAACCAGCCATGGATGAGCAACAATTTTTCATGATTTGGCAAATCGGCAATCCAACTTTGACCTGTGATCCAGGTGTGACAACAATCTCACTTCCTGGTTTTTCAGTACCCCTTGCTTGGGCATTCTCGCATGATATGGATTCTCCTATAAAAATACTTTGTACTAAATTAGATGCAAATAAAGATGGCCTGAAAGTTTGAGACCAATACATCTAGGGGATAGAGTGACAAAAAAAAAATTGGCTAGAAATTTTACTTCCCGACACATGACAGTATGGTTCGTCGTGCAATTCCGACGTGTTCCATTTTAGGGACAGAACTGTTACACGTGCCTAATTCCAGTTCGGCTTATGATAAATTCCAGTTGAACAGGCGTTGTAAATCTTTATGTCGACTCGGGCAAGTACTTACCGACCAAGGATCAACATCGTTTGGAATTATCTCATGATGACTTGTCACCGTATGAAATCTGTCTGTTGTTTTCTTCCGGCTCTCTTCTTCAAAAACCACCGGTTCTCATTACTTCTGGTCGAGGATCCGATCAACTAAATTCTCGTTCCCCATGGCCCTGTCCGACTGGCCTTGAAGCTTGAAGCCTGTCTGTCCTATTTCAGGCGTCAGAGGTGATTACGATACCTGAAGAACTTGTTAACGGTTGGAACTGCGTGTTCCCATATGTTGGAATGTTGGCTGTGTGAGAGAAAGGAAGCTGCGCTGGTGCGTTGATAGCTACTTGTTTTGTCAATTGTAAAGCTCACTAGCCCAGTGTTGTATTCTTGTGGCAGTAGATACAAGCGCTCTTTCAGCGGGATGTGCGTTCCACTATAGTTACCTCATCCGCAGACCTCCTCGACTGCTCTATCTTCTAGTAGCTCGACTCTTGAAGGTTGAAGTCTAAACAATCGCCGAACTGACTTGAAGCGACGTAAGTAGGTATTATATTTGCCATTATCTAATTGGTCACGGATAACTGGTTGTTAGTACAACTATTTTTGACAGCCAATCAGGATGCTTGTTCAAATAAGGTTCACGAACAATCGCATATAAAGACGGGAGGACAGCTCGAGGAGATCTTGCGTCCCATTTAATCTTACGCTGCCATCTCGACGTTTGTCGCGTCGCTAATTTACTTCTACTTCCCAGCGCTAGCCGCTTAATTGTTCCATCTTCTAGTTCCACGATGCCCTCTGTGACTCGCATGATTCTCATCGCGCTGCACGCGGCTGCAACTATCACTCTGACTCAAACAGCATTGCAGGCAGTTGCAGCGCCGCTTCCACTCCCGACAACTGTCTATGTGCGCCCTGTAGCGTCTCCAAACGTCAGCCGGCCATTTTCTCGGAGCATGAGAATTCTCCGCAACATGACATCGTCCTCTGTGCCTACAAGTCCTTATCTAGCTTATGTTCGTGCAATATCTTCTGAACCAGAGTCCATCGAATCCGCTGTGGCTAGCACCGAGAACTCAACTCCCGATCCTTATACTCAATTGGCGAATTTCCATCAAGCGACAAAGCAGGACTCGAAGAACCTGAGTACATATGTCCGCTTTGTGATTGTTCCATTCTCACCTGTGTTCATCCCAGAGAAGCTCGCTGCACAGTCTGCATCTTCCAGAGCGAATAATGTCGCCTTTCAACGGAAATATATCACACAGTTGAATACCTTCCACTCTAACATCCTCAAGCAGCAAGCTGCGCTTTCAGCGATGGTAGATGAAAAACACAGCACGATCGGTGGCCGTTCCGACCATAACGCGGACCACGCATTGGAGAAGTTGCTCAGAAAAGTGATCATGGTTGATAAGCAAGTATTGGAAGATTTTGGAAAACTCGCGGAGGCTGTTCCAGTGCTCGGCCCGTATCTTGCTCCAGGTAAGTTGTCATGCTTACTTTGTCCTTTAAAAGCGTTGACTATTAGCCTCTAGTTGCATATGACGTAAAATGTCTCGTGGACGCTGTACTCAATTACTCTCGAGATTTTCTCGTCGGCATTCTCAAAGACCTTCCTCCAGGCATTGCGAACGTACTTGGAGCCTAGCTTTCTGTCTTTTCATGACTTTATACCTGCATAGACCTACCTCTAACCACATGGACAGCACCTAACCCCGTTTTTGTTCATTGTTTTGCCAACTATCCTACTATGATACCGTTCTTTGCAGTAACGTAACGAGTACAATTCCTGTGTTACGGATATTGAAAACTCATCTATCTTTCCAATCAGAACGAGACACGCAGATACGAATGGCCTATACTTAAGCGGGGATGTTACTATGTTATTATTCTGATATATACTTACACTAACAAATAACTAAGGACATATCATTAGAATATGATCGATCGGCAGACTTAGTATAAAAAGTCGAGTCCGTCGAGGGACTAGAGATCAAAGGCGGGACTGAACGCATGATAGCGAAACATTTTGCCGACGACACGACCGTTTACCCTATAACGAAAAGGTGGTGTAGGGCCTCTGAAGGGCGGAGTGATCTATGGTCTATAACCTTAGTGTTGTCATGTTCACATGTGAGGAGGGTCACGAGACCATCCACTAACGGAGATTGCCGGTACGACTGTGCAGTTCAACGTAGCCACCGAATCACTCCTGGAAATCTACCGGCATCGGGCTCGACGACCTTAAGACCGCCCCGTAAACATGGTTCGTCTCTCTCATCCATGCAATATGACAGTATGCTCAGGACTTCCAGGCCGACTCAGCCCCAATTACTTTGCGGACTCGTAAATTTATCACCAATCGACTCCTCGCTCGTCGTCAATTCGTTCTTGATGTCCTCCATCCCTCCCGCCCCAATGTCTCGAAGGCCGAGCTTTCCGAGAAGCTTGCCGCTTTGTACAAGACTCAGAAGGAACGTGTCGTCACTTTTGGTTTCCGGACGCATTTTGGTGGTGGAAGGAGCACTGGCTTTGCTTTGATTTATGATGACGAGGCGTCACAAAAGAAATTTGAGCCCAAGTACAGGCTCGTTCGTGTATGCATTATTTTTCACCGCTTTCCCTTAAGTAGTCTTACGCATCGTCAAAGTCTGGCTTGGTCGCCAAGGTCGACAAGCCCTCGCGCAAACTGCGGAAAGAGCGCAAGAATCGCGCGAAGAAGGTGGGTCCCTCAATATCCGTCTTTCTTATTGTTATTCAACTATCATGTACAGTTCCGTGGAACGAAAAAGAGCAAGGCTGCCGAGCCCCCGAAGAAGGGCAAATAGTGGTGTGGCGCATATTCTGCTCGTTTTGTCACTATGAAAATTCTTTGCACCACGCTTTGTGTATCTATGGCCTATGAGATATGATCGAGTGCCAAACACGACTTGCAATTCTTGAAAGTTGGGCATCTTCGTAAGGTGATCAAAGGCGCTGTCATTAGCATTTGTTTATTCGCCCAAGGTTAATTGATGTCGTATGGCACCCGCCCTTTCCAAAATCGGCCATTGCATGCTGAACTGTTAACCTTCTGTCTTCGTTGCCATTGACCTATTCGAGTAACAAGATAATATTGGGTTCATGGGTACATAGGGGTCAAGAGATCTCGCGATCATCTCAAGCACCTTTAAAGAGGAATCAGCTGACCAAGTCGAAAAATTGTGTCTGAGGCGTCATAGCTAAAGTTGCCTCGAACACTTTGATAACCTGAGAATCTATCAAGTTCCATTAGGTGAGGATATATATATGGGTATCATATGAAGTGACGAGCGTAAACCGACTCAAAAATTCAAGGTACTCAAAAGCCAGATTTCTTGTGAATTATATCTGGGTCCTCCTGGTACTCCTCGGCAGAGACCCACATCTAGAGTAGCCAAGTTAGCCAATCCAAATTGGTGTAGAAGATCAATGAAAACTACCTTCTTGAACGTACTTAAACCTGCTAGGATCGAACCACCAATCCAGGTTGAATATTTGCGTTCTGGGGGAGCATATATCTTGATTTTGATATCCTTCAAGGCAAGTTTCTTTACTTCATTCAATAACCGGTCACCGAAGCCTCGATAGGAATAGGGAATCAGCAGTCACCTCCACCTGAAAGAGAGGGACAGGACTGACCTCGGCACAGAGTGCTGCCTCCGCTAAGAACAATGTTTGAGAATAGACTCTTTCGAAGGTCCAAGTCAACCCTGTTGATCGAGTCGACAACAACCTGGTGCACCCCAGCGTACTCTTGACCGATCAATTCGGGATTGAACAATATCTCGGGCGCACGGAAGCGTTCAGGTCCAAGCTGCAAATGCAAGGTTAGAAAGTAATCAATCACGAAGGTCGCTGGAGCATACTTGAACAACGTTGCCGTCAGGTAGTCTAAAGTCTTCTGTACGTCCAAGAGTGTCCTTCTCCTCCTTCACCGGATTAACAGCAACATAACAACATTTCTCTTTTATAGTTCGGACAACTTCTCGTTCTGCAGTCGTGTGCAAGTGGTGGCCAGCCTTGCGTAGGAGGAGTTGAAGGTGATCTGTCACATCTCTTTCTGAGCAGTTAGTGGTCAAGATAAAACACAAGGCAAAAGAATCATTGCCTTCCTGCAACATCAACCCGGCGGATAGCATGAGGCATCGAGAAGCCTTCAAAAACAGGGACAGCATGTGTAACGCCGTCGCCCGAATCAACGACTATGCCTGTTGTCCGGCCCGAAGAATATCTTCATAGGACTTCGACTGAGTTTGCTCGAAACATGGTTGGTATTGGAAGAGACGCACAAAGAAAGGACAGCTTGGACGGAAGTGAACAAAGCTGGTACATTGAAAGTATCAAAGAAGATTTGTGCGGCCACGTCTCGATTACTTCTGGGATTGAGCGGTGCCTCTGTCAACAACACAGGATGCTGGGTCGGATCGGATGAGAGCTGAACATTGAATAGCATAAATGAACTAACCTCCTCGCTCAAAGTTCCTAGCTCCTCAGCGTAAACCCAACTCCAGATACGTTCCATGTCGTCCCAGTCTGTGACTATCCCATGTTCCATAGGATACTTAATCTTGAGAAGGCCTCTGAACTCTTGAGCACGCCTGCCAATGAAAACATCCCCTTCCAGCGCGCCAGCCATGACACGTATATGCTTTGGTCGCCCAACACTAATGACCAAAAAATTAACGGAAAGAATCAGCGGCGGAATTTGGCCTAACCCTTGAGACGCACAAAGACGGGAAAAAACATTTTGGATGATCCTGACCTGCGAAACCAGCCTTGATAGCTCCAGAGCCCTATGGGTTGTGAGTTAATTGATCTTGGCGTGTTCAAAGGATGTATACCGACATTGTCAATTACAACAGGCTGGTTCGTAAGGACATCGTCGAACTCGGCCGACATGGTGGCTACGGACGCAGGAATAGAGAGTAAAGAATCTGTCCGACACGGATTGAGCGCGTGTTTACTTACCAAATTCGTTTTATTTAAATATAAATCACTTTCAAACCATGGTGAGGAGCACCTTGATCTCTCTTTGCTTTTTCTTTTCATTGTTCGTAAGTCGTTTTGAGCCCCGTAAACGACACAGTGGTCACCAGCCCCCGCTAGCTGCCTGCCAGGAGCATCCTAAACAAGTGGGAAGCCACCAATTTCTGCAAATGTATGTCGCCAATCATCCTTTCACCGTTGTCGCTATTCTGATATGGTCCTTCTAAGGTATATGCTTCCAGTCCAACTATTCGATCCTCCTCCTGAACATCCCGGATAATCCTTCCCAACCTTGCCTCTCGTGTACCAAGCAATGGTGCCTGAATCAAAACCTCCCCATCTGTGCTGGTGCATCGCTTGGCGACACTAATCCAGATACAGCCACAGGAAAAGAGGGCGACGTTGAGGCCCGATGCTTCCGTACGATACCTTCGATGTCCTGTGAAATCGAGAACTCATATACGATTAGAACGTGATTCGCCGCGCGACCAACTTGTCGTCACGCTCTTCTTGCTGACTGTGTTTGGTCTTCTTCTGGGTGCAGGCATCAAGAGCCGCATGGTCAAGGCTGGATTTAACACTGACATTTCTCAGCCTTGGAACACAGGTCGACGGTGGTGGGAAGTGAGTCTTTATCATCTACTTGCAAGCTCAAATCTGACGGACCTGCAGATCTGGATGCCACGGCAGCAGACCAACTACGAACTAGGGATAGCTCGATTCGGATACAGCCCTGACCGGGAGGTGAGAATGGGAGAGTTCATTCCTGTTGTTGAAGCGCCACGGCCCCTTTGATAGGATTATTGTGTATCGTTTACATAGACTAGAAATTGTGACATTTCAATGTGTCCATGTCGTAGTCACACATACTGCTACTTCCATGGGATCACTTTGCTCAAAGCCAGAAAATTACACGGGTAGTCACCATGTACTAGGTTCCCATTCTGGCCCAACGAATCCCGCAGGCCCGTCTCCAAGCGATCCTCGCACCGCCGCGGCAGAAGCAGCAGAGCGACGGCTGAAAACAGTCAGTCCCATTACTTACACCTCTGGTCTTACTTCATCTAGAATTTGCATATCAAGGCGCAGGCGAGGGGAACGAACCTTTCAAACCCTAATCATGGGCAACTTGCTGCAAAAGTAGGAAAATTGCCGAAGTCAACACCGGATCCAAGGCGGGAGGAAAGGCTCGTGGTGAGCTCTCTGAGTAACGCTTCCTTATGAGACGAGCTCATGCCCTAGCCAGTGGGATTGATATGTGATTCGAACTGTAACATCATACCCTGTCTACAAATGAAGATACCATCGTGAAATATGAGCTGGTATAGACCCCTCGTGCCCGAGGCCTTCGTACCAATTAACATGCGTATACTTAAGAAGAAGTAAAACCAAGACATCAAATTGTCATACACAGTGTGGGTATTAGGATGCAAGATATCAAAACGAGTATAACACAAGTACATATAACACAAAAACTCGACGTGGGGTCAGCACAATCTCACCCATGACGATATTAGAGATACAATTCCTCCGAGTGTATGGTCTAGAGAGAAAGAGAGAAACCGGTATTATAGATATTTATGATAGATCGACTTCATCAAGTCGTTGCCTTTTGAGATTTGGAGCTGTTGCAAGTGGTGAAGGGGTCATCCCTAATCCTCTTGCTTCCAGTACATTCATTGCAACTTTAGCTGCACCTTCCGAAGACCTTTTTGTCCTCGCACGAGTACGACGAAGGGCACCAAATGCCTGAGCCTTGATGACAGCGAGGGTCCCAGAAAGAACAGGAGGAGCGGGCGATGGAGAACGCGACCGGGATTCGTGCGACAAGCGACGACGGACACCGGAGCGAGTATGCGGATACGATGCATCACCATCACTGCTCCCATGCTCATTCTCACTCCCCGACATAGGTGGTAAAGTGGGTAGAAGTGTACGTTCAGAAGACGTAGGATCTCTCCGGCCTGCTAGCCTATACCGAACAGCGTCATTATTTGCGGGGCCGACTAGTGACACATCGGCAGTACCGCCATGTAGGGTGACCTCAGCTCCGTGAGAATGGGAGTGGCGCCGGTAATCATGATCAGAACGGTCTTGGCCACCGTTGTCAGGAAATGTGAATTGAAACGGGGTAAGAGAGGTTGAAGACGAACTGGGAGTTGACGTGGATGGTGAAATGGACCGGCTACTAGGAAACGCGTAGGGGGCCGCATCGAGAGCACTCAGCGGCACTTTTTGATCCTCTGGGGGAAACCGACCACCAAAGGACATATCTGCTGAAGTCAAAGTGGGTGACCCAGCAAAATTAGACGACTGGGAAGAGTGAGCGCCAGACTCAGCGCCAGAAGACGTGGTTTGAGTCAGCGGTGAAGGCCAAGACGCTTCTCGAGCGATGCTTGGGATATATGAGAAGGAATTGTACTTTGATCCACGGTGGCCAGGATTCGCTAAAGGTTCACTCTGAACATCGGACTCAACACCAGGGTATGGGAGCGCTGATGTGTGGTGACTGTAACTGGCGTACGGACTGTGGCAGATCGAGGCATCATCACTCATTCTGTAACCAGAACCTCCTGCACCGTATTGACTCATTGGCGCTGCAGCCATGCTGCTGCTAGAGGGATGCGATGATAGGAAGGATGGTGGTAACGGAGGCGGTTCATCACAATCCATGGCACCTTGTTCTGACTTCCTCGTCTGAAAGAGATTTCTCCAGAATTTTTCACGTTCTCGAAATTCGTGCCGGAGATGGGCATTGTCTTGTCGAAGTTCTTGATTTTCATGTCGAGCCTCTCTACATGATTCTTGAAGCTGAATGACAACGGACTCTAGACTGGTCACTACAATTACAAAGAGATTAAATAAGGGAAAAAATAGAAATAGAGAGTGGAGATGGTGTACCTGTTTCTTCCAACGTCGCGATATAGTTGGCCCGTCGGGCTCGAAAAGCAGCTTGAGCATCAGCGTTCTTCTTCTTTCTGAGGGCGACGTCTGACATACGCGACGTCTGCTCATCAGTGGCCTGCTGGCTGTGGCTGGCGGTAGACGCAGTTGCGTTGGATTTGGGCATAAAGAGATGGTGGATGCAGGGCCACGCAGCGCCCCGATTGAGATTTAAAATGGCATCGAAAAAGACTTCGATTCTGGGCACGAGGAGGAGAAGGCTCCGCGGCCCTTGAAATGTGAAACTACTTAGCCGATATTGTGGACAATTTAAGATTGACCGAAGGGGTGCGGCGCTCATGGCTGACAGCAAGGCTTTCTCGAAGATTAGTTGCGAACCTGAAAAGAAGGGGTGCTTCTCCAGGCTTCTCCTACCGGCCGTATCTCCTTCCATCGTGAACCCAAAGGAAACAAGCTTTCCCGCCGCTCAGATCACCGGCCACCCCCACTTAGGCCATTGGTTCCCTCGTATAGTAAGTACTAGAACACTTTTCATCCTACAAACTCCCTACCAACTATCTCATTCTGCTTCCTCATCGTCATTTCCTTCCATGTCGAATGATTCAAGCGTTCCTTTGCCATCGAGCACACATGCCACTCTCCGACCTAGTCTGCCATTCAGAGCAAGCGAAACACGCCCTGTTTTGCCGCCTTTTAATGCACGAGTCCGTTCGATCGGCTTTCGAGTCTTTGATAACTGCAATGTCCAAACACCATTTAGTAGAGGTCTTCGGAACACCTTATGGATCTCACATGTCCTTGTTTCCACTGCTCCACTATTTCAAACATCAGTTCTTCGCGGACGACCAAATTTACGTGCTGTATAGTTTGCACTAATTGGTAGCCTAATCCACCATAGTTGATCATCGCAATGTGTATCGACTCTGATACCATTCATGATCAGCAGCGTGCAGTGGGTTCGTTAATCCAACTTACTGTCCTCGCCCCGGTTTCGATAAACAATTACGACATAATTATCGTCCAAAAAATCGGCTTCTAGCAGGTCGAGGCCCGTCGATGTCTCTTCGTTGCCCGTGAGGAGAAAGGGCTCAAGAAGCACGATACCAATCTCGGAAGGAGATTCTAACGCATCTTTTCTATAATACAAGCGAGATAGGCATACTGTTTGTTTCGTGAGATTTGCTCCTTTCTAACAAAAAAGTGAGCCCACAGCAAGTAGTCCGTTCCGTTTGTACTGGAAGCATTAAAAACTGGCGGAGATCACTCTTTATGGAGTTGTAGATATTGCTTGCATCCGGAGGATAGGGCCTCACCTCATTTACATTGGTGGTTCTTTCTCGCACGGGAGACGGCGTTAAGTGGTCCATTAGCGTTGTCCGTGAAGCCAGGTTGGCCGCGGAAGTCGCATTAACTCGGTTAATGGCAGAGCGAGTGGCAGCACCAGCAGCTCGATCAAAGATACGCTTGCAACGTGTTACCAACTCATTCACCAGGCTATCCAAGTTCTTGTCAGTGAATTTTGCGTCATTATGGAGAGACATCGACTGCTGAATGGGACAGAAATTAATTTCCTTCAATGTAAGATTTCCTAGAACGTACGAATCCGAGTGAAGCATGAGTGTGATTGCCTCTAGCAACGGTGCGAGCTTGCTCCACAACATCGAGAATGGATTTACCACTTTCCCTTAATAAATCTTGAAGGGAGAACTGTGGTGCCGGACCAATGAACCATCGATCGATGAGACTTGTTGCAAGCCCTGAAACGAAGTAGTTATTTACTTCGAGAACGTCGTGTCGAGGCTGTGGCGCATTATCGCTGGATGGGTTTGCAGCTGAAGTTTCTGATAAGAGCAATGATATCTGGCCCGAACCGTTACTGAATATTGGGCTTACCAAAACGGAGCCAATGAAGGAATGCCCTGAATCGGAATAATTCCTGACGGGCTGTGGCCGCAAGCCAGGCCGAGAGAACGATCATTTGCATCGTCATTTCAAGGCATCTATTGATATCTTTGAGGGACAGCTCGAAAGGAGCGTATTCGGGCCTTCACCATCTTTTGAGCTGAAGTGCATCCCAATCATCAAGTGAAGGTTTACCTACAGCTGGGCCCATCCTTGTATCTCTTCTAAGACAAGATGCAAACGCTGACAAGCTGGTGCTATACGCTTTTCTGAATAGTCACGCAATTTTACCAATGCCTCCGTCATGGTTGACTCCCACTTTTGTATACCCTAGAAGAAATTGAGATAATCTCAAAAACAGTCCACAAGCTTAAGGGTCCTTACTCGTTCACTCATCTGTTCCCCGCTACCTAGGAAATCCAAAAGGGAATCTGTGGCTCTGCCTGTGACCAACAGAGTTGTCAAATCTAGAATTGCATTTGGTTCTACCTCTGCATAGGAAAAAAATTTGCCAGATTCTGACAGTGATGATGCAAATTCAACTCACGACCAAACTGATCTTTTTGCTTCGCTTCCAACGCCTGAATCCACTTGGGACCCAAATGACGTGCCCCGCTGAAAGTTTCCGATCCGAACCAAGTTGTGTGCATCTCTTTGACAGCATTTATACAATACCACATCAGCTCCCTGGCAGTAGAGGAGAGTTTGGCCATGTCTCGGATGTGCCGCTTGCCCATGAGTGGAGCGTCGATGATGATGGGATGCAGCGACGTCGCTATGTTTTCTTGCATCCTAGCGGCAGAGTAAGCAATAAAGGTCGGCCCTGTTCGATCTTTGATCAATGAGTTGACGAGGATATCTGACCCCAGTACAAGATTTCCGAGGGGAAAGGTGCCATCAAGGTAGTAGTGTATCGAACCACGATTGTCAGCAAGAACCAACAAACTATTGGCATTAAGCTCGTTCATTTCGCCTTGTGATCTTTCAAGAGGGTCTGCGGATTTCCTGGTCTGTGGAGCACTGATTGATGCTGAAAGAGGGTCCGAAGGAAGTGTCGGCCATTCGTCAATGACAGAAGGAGATGCTTCTTTGCTAATGGGCTTTATTTGTGTACCTTGAAACGCGAAGAGGTCGGTTGCCCTGTGGTTCAACAATGAGGGTTACATCGTCTTTGCGGTAAAAAACTGACGTTAATCGCTGGGAATCATCTTGAAGCGCGTCAAGAAGAGGCAGTGTTCGGAGGATGGCATGAGTTGTACCTGCCTATATATTACTTCAATTTGAGGAGCAAGGTGCAAACCAAAAGAAAAACGCACGATAATATGATTTCTTCGCAAGATATCTGGGATCGAGCTGGTTTTGACTGGACGAGCATCGCGAAACCACCACACGCCAACTATTTTGCAGGGCTGAGAGTTTAAGAGTCGATGCACCGGTAAAGTGAATCGTATTGTGCCATCTTGTAGGGAAAGGAAAGTGACGAGGGGAGGATTGGCCACGGCAACTACTGACTGGCCTGACTTGAAAATGAGTTTGAGCATCAACACAGAAGAGTAACACACCATCTGGGCTCCAGGCAATATCGACTATCTCTATAATTCGTCACCAACACCGACATCAACTTCCCAGACTTTGGAACCATGACTGTAGTTCCAAAGACCAAGTCTATCTCGTCCACCAAGTCGTGATATGAGCACGACCAAGTCTTTATCTGGACAACATGCAGACGCCAATAGCCGCGTCGAGGGCGGGGTCTGCAAGACACCCAGAGCAGAGAATGAACCATCCATGAATGCCTCGATCACGTGTAGAATTGACCCAGTAGTGCATTTAGTGTGATTATAACCCAGTATTAATCCCACTTCTCCGTCTAAGTATTACTTCACGCGCCGGTCACCTTTTTTTTACTGATAATATCGCTTTTCTTTGCTCTGACTCCTTCCCGTTTCCCTGCCTTGCCTTCCAAGTCACGATCAAACGCGCCTACAGCATGCGAAGTCACTTTTCGCAGTTTAGTTTTTGACTTCAATTTTGTAGGTCGTCGTTCAGGAAAGCCGATCTTTGCCGGTCTGGCGGATTTCTTTGCTAATCGAATGGCAGCATTGACGGCTTTCTCGTCACCCGATTTGGCATCTTCTTCTAGCATCATTTTTCGGCGTTTGGCCCGGCGAGAAAGTCCTGCAAATTTCTCCCTTCTTGGCTGCCAACAATGTGCACCAGTTTCAAAGAGATATATATACCATGCAGTGAACAAAATCATACCTTCTCTGAAATCACAACTTTCTTCCCTTGTACCTTGGCGCTGGCGGCGAATCCATCCTCATATTGCTTTTTACTGATGGCTGAGTGATATAACAAAGGTTAGACTATGGTGTTACGGCATGTTAGTAGGAAATCGAACCTTGAGCGTTCGCTTTCTCCTTTCCTGTTTGAAACCAAGTTCTTGCAGGTCGTGAGTAAATTTCGGCTTCGTGTTCCACCATGTTTTCTCCCTTCCTCAGCTCCATCTCTGCTTTGCGGATCTAGGACGCTTATGAGTAAGTAACATTACTAGAACCTTCCATTAGCCTACCTCTTTTTCCTCCTTTTCGTCACGTAAGACTGCTGCAATGTCGTGTTTAAGCTCTTCCAAGCTCTGAACCCACCGATTAACGACCTCCACAGGGATTATGCGATGGCGAACTTGATATTGGCCTGCAGCGTACTTGATCGCAGTTTTGAGCATTTTTCGATCCGCCTCACCGACAAGAGTAACGGACCTGAAGAAAATCAAAAATGCCCACAACAATACGCCATGAAAATATTTACCGTCCCTTGTTACCGGCACGGGCTGTCCTTCCCACACGATGAAGATATTGAGCTAATTGACCAGGCATATCGTAATTGATGACAGTTTCCACTCCCTTGATATCCAACCCACGAGAGGCAAGGTCAGTGGCCATTAAATAGTCAATTGAGCCATCACGAAAGAGCTGAAGTGCCTTGAGCCGCTGAAGGATAAATATTCAACATCGTGTTTGGGGTGATTGCAGAGTCAGCAAACCTGCTCCTGGGAAAGGTCGCCATGCAATTCTTCGCACTTCAGTCCAAGAAGGCCAAAGACAATACGCATTTGATGGGCCAACTTTTTACTTCGGAGGAAAATTATGACGCTGGTCTTAAAAGTACTTTTGCATAGAGCCACAAGAAGTGCTGAACGTTCCGATTCCTTGCCGGCACGAACTCGGACGAATTCCTGAATCAGACCACGAGCAGTGCTTCGTTTAGGATCTACAAATAATCTCACGGGCTTGTTTAAGGACATTTTGACAAGCTCGTCGACCGAATCAGTCATGGTGGCCGAGAACAGCATGGTTTGTCGAGATAACGGGCAGGACTTGATAATTTCCCCAAGTTCATCCGCAAACCCATCAGACAGCATTCGATCGGCTTCATCCAGTACCAGGACATCAAGCGTATCCAATGTAAAAGAAGGGGAATTGTGAATATGGTCAATCAAACGGCCAGGTGTTGCAATTATTATGTCAGGTCGTAATCGGAGGGCCGCTTCCTGTGATTTAACAGAGAGGCCTCCTGGTAATGATCATTGATTTAGAGTCGATTAGAGACGTTGTATGACTCACCAACAACGAGACACATGCGGATGTCTGTGTGTGTAGCCAGCTTTGTACCAACATCAAAACATTGAACTGCTAATTCCCTGGTGGGGACCAATATGATACAGCGAATGGCGGCGGAATTTTTGCCCTTCTCACGATATAACAGGCGTTCTAGAATAGGTATCATGAATGCTGCAGTCTTGCCAGAACCGGTAACAGCTCCGCCAACAACGTCCTTCCCAAGGAGTGCGACCGGAATAGTAGCAGCTTGAATTGGAGTTGGCTTGGTAAACCCTAAAGTTGTCAAAGCCTTGAGGATAGGTCGCGAGAGATTCATTGTCAGGAAAGAGCTATGGTTTTCACCGGGTCCCATTTCAGAGTCAAAGAAAGCAGCTTTTCGGTCTTTGTCTGCCTGAGTCTCTGGTTCTGAGTCATCGCCAGAAGAGGACTCTACGCCCCCCTCTCCCCCTCCTTCCTCAGGACTCAATGAATCGAGATCTGGTTTGGATGTTTCACTAGTTTCGCTAGCACTATCGGACGTATGTTCATCGGACGTGTTTTCGTCGTTGCTGAGATCGTCGCCGTCTCTGTGAATTAGTTTGCGCTTCCTAGATAGGCGACGTCGGGCAATTATGTCGTCAACGGATATTGGGTCCTGGGGGAAAACATGAGAACACAGAACAGAAAGATAGCATCCAAACCAACAGGCTTCGCTCCCGCGTTGATGAAATCCCCCTGTCCTCCGGTGGAGCCAATAATATCGTCGTAAGGGTCTCCAGAGATGTCGAAAACGAATTCTGGGTTCAAAGTGGTGTCTTCAGTGTCCTGCTTCGACATGCTTCGAGTTTGATGTAGAGGCAACTCCTCACAGTCAGATTCTAGAATCATAACATAGTTAGCCATCCGATATGTAGCCACAACAGATGATCGAGGGTGTTATAAGTGAACTTTGCGGGTTTAACTTCATATAAAATCATCTTTAGGGAAAAATCAATTCGATCACGTGGTAGTGTTGAGATAAATATAGTACCAATCGTTATAGTCAAGTTTGTAGATCATTAAGTGGTCGTCATTATACTGTAGTCAATGCTGATGTTTCGTTCTGTTCAGCTTCTTACAGAAGACTAGAAGGGAATATGGATGTCCAACGTGAGAGTACTGTAGAGTTGCCGTAATTGGATAATCGGGCTAGGATAGAGAGTGGAATCCTCATTGGACAAACTACCAGAAGATCAGTTTACGAAGAATTGCAGCATCCCGTGGTGGGACACCTCCAGGATGAGTAGAACGATGGTCATCGTTTTCTGTATCAATAGGGGCAATACGCGATTTCTGCATCTGGCACCCGTGTTATGAGGACGAGAAATTTACGAATTGATTCGAAAGGAGCGTACCTGGAGAGTCATAACTGGCTTTAGAAGGAGTTCCTTGATGTGACCCCGTTCCGTAAAATTATAATCAGCGGCTGTTCTACACTGCGCCTGGCATTGTGCAGTACTTGAGATAAATTTCCCCATCATATTGAATTTGCCCCAATGGATTTTAGTGGGATCAGACGAGTGGGAGTCACCATTGCCTTCATGGGCCCTGATAAGGTCGGATATATGCACTTCACTGGAACAACATCCTTAAGGAGACAGAAAAACAATGCATATGCATTACGTACAGCGCAGGTATACAAGCACCTTTCGAATTTCGAAGGGCAAGACGATATGCACGATGTGAGCGTATGTGTTGTAGCAAAACATCCCAAGATTGAAGGTTTTTAGCCTGATCAGGAGATTTGGCCTTAAATTGCTCCATTGTTTCGTCGCCTGGAAATGTTGCGTTGTTGATACCCGCAACGAACGCACGCAAAGCAGAGTAGTTGTTCAGTGCTCGTAATCTCTGCGCAATCTCGACAAGTTTCTCAATTTGCTTGACACGCGCCCTTGGTGTCTTATGGCACAGTATCAGAGACACAACCCTAAAAAATAACGGGGGTTGAAAGATTATTTCGATATCTGCAATCCCAGCTGACATACCAATCTGCGAGATGGTTTGAAAGAGCATTAAAGGCAGAGATGGGATCCTTTGCATCCCTCTTGCCCGACACAAATGTATACGCAAGCCAATGTCGCGGCTGATGGTGGATAAGCAACAGTCAAGATCTCAGATAAGATAACGCACTTGGATGTCTAAAAATGACTTGGCTTCAATACGAGTTATCTCCTGAGCAATCTCTTCTGGTTCTAGGGCCTGAATTTCTTGAGACACTTTGAGAAGGTCTTTGATCAGTTGCCTCTCGGACACATCCGTATCAGGCTGTCCAGTGTTAGCTTTAAGCCCACTGGCCAGCCTTGACGGAAGAGGAAAACTAGATTTACGCTCGCGAGCTATCACAGAGGGTATGGGATCTGGTTGCTCTTGAACTGGAGAGGGGGTGACCGATTCATTCTCTGGCAGGTGGACTTCTTCATCTTCATATGGATCATCACTCTCATCAGCTGTGTCAATCTTTACTGCCCATGTAGCATCGTGATCAATGAAAGTTGGCAACATTTCCAGAAAAGGCAGGAATTCAGAGCCGTAGTGCAAGAGATGGGTTTTTGAAATGATTGACGTGATTAAGGCAGAGAGTGCGCTTGCCGTTCCTCGGACAGCGAAGTCATACGGATAGTCACGTATCCACAATTCAAGCAGGTGGCAGATCCTATATAAACATAGTACAAACCAACAGAGAACAATGGTCAGGAACATACCTCATCTGCGCAAAACAAGCGAACATTGGATCTCCCGAAGACTTTTCGTCCAGTTCACGTATTCGTGACTGCATTTTAAGCACTACACTCCTTGGGCTTGCAAATCGGCGATAGGTCAACAAGAAATGAGTGATGTATGAGGGATCTGGGCCGGGGTGAGCTATGCTGTCGGGATAAATTCAGAGTCACTCACCATCCCCGCTGACAGCTAGAAAGAGGAGCTTATTCAATAGGTCATCCAAAGTTGCCCATTGTCCGGGTCGGGTGGAATTCCTATGGGAGCTTCTGACTGATGCTACCATGGAATAGTCAGGGACTTGCAATCCTTTCTCCTTATTTTCTTTTTCCTTGATTTCTTTCGGAATGCATGGGTCTGGTCCGTCTTTCACAACGTCAGGCACCTGTATCGTGTCGGGGGGATTTTCAACCTACCTGGTGGTACCGAGCTCCGTGGGGTTACAGGTGGACATTCATTTTTGTATGGGACATCTGTAGACCATGATGGAATAAGAGGAGAGGTCAGAAACATTGGATGGCCTGTGGATGGTGCCGTGGGAGGTGTCTTTGTCTCTTCGTCGTTACCCTTGATGGATGAAATCGTTGGTGTTGTTCTCAAAGCATCGTGTGACTGGTGATTGTAGAGGATGCTGGGGGATGCTGGGTTTTGGTACTCAGAACCTTGACTGCGATGCCTGCCTATAGGCTCATTAAATTCTCCGTAACCAAGAAACCACATTAAGTCGGACCTTTGTCCCGTTCATCCCTTTTGATAGCTTTATAAACCCACGCAAATGCTCTCCAAAGTTTGTCTTCATTCGATTTTGTAACGGGTATCACCCCCAAACCGTACTGGCTGACAATGTTGTTTGCCTCGTGGATGTCCACCTCAGGTTGGGAATCGGTCTTGCAAGCAAGAACTTCAACTGGTAATTTCAAGTTGTGATAATAACCTAGAATAACCTCAGTGTCTAGATGGTTCGAGCTGTGCAAAGGAACATACGAAGAAGTCCTTCAACAGGATTGAACGAGGCCTTGTGGCTTGCATCGTAACAGATGAGGACTCCGTTGATTGTGGAGTTGTCTAGCCAATTTGGGGGCTCTGCAGGTGCGATTGGTACATCTATTTCAATGACACGGAGAGGAAGAGTAGACCCCTCATGGCTGAGTTCCCCATCCCAATAAGAAGCTGCAAGGAGGCAGAAATAAGTCACGAAGTTGAATAGCTGAATGAAGAGAGATAAATACATATTGTAGAAGTCCCTTGCAGACGGCCGCGTATCCCATGTCTGATCGCAGTTGACTTTCCACACCCAGCTGTTCCCAGCACAATCAGGGTATAAGGTGGACTAAAGGTCGAGCTACTAGACTTGTTATGATTGTCTAATGTACGATGGCGTCCACTTGTCCCACTTCCACTTTGAATGCGTCCTGAAGTAGTTGTTGATATAGGCCGCGGTACAGAAGACTCAGCCAGAGACAGAGACTGTTGTCGTGGCATTTCTGTAACGGTGGATTTTGCGGAGGTACTAGCTATGCTGCTCATGCTGGACGTTGAACTCACGGTTGGAGTGCGGGAAGGAAGGGAGAGGTCACCGCCACGAATGTGAGGCCGTGATGGATGCTTATGGCGGTAACGTTCACCAGGATCTGATTGCTCGAAATCCGAAACAGACCCGTCCCCTTCACCTGTAGAGCCAATGCTAGACCGGCGGATTCGCCCATGTAAGACGCGGTCGCATTCAGAAGTAATATTCCTGGGTAGGTCGAATGCCACTGCCATATTACCCTGGTTGGGGTGGGACAAAACAGAAGGATCGCCGTCTCGACCAACGTGAATCAAAGAATCGACCGACATTGGTTTTCGGAGCCCTTTCACAGAAGCAGTGAAGGGCAGACTTAAATGGGAAGTATGTATTGCTATGTCGCCTGGAGGAGTATAGGCTGCTGCGAATGAATCGGCATATGAAGGGGTTGGAGAGAAGGGAATGTCAGGATCCTCTGAAGCAAGCGAGAGAGTGTTTGAACTGGCGCTTTCAAACATTTCAAGAGGTGGTAGTAGAAAGAGATGAGCGAATGGCGACGTATAAGGGATTGTCACTGCTCTTAGAAGAAAGTAGATACTTGAGCCGATGGATCACAACGAGTCAATTGGAGAGTCACAAAGTAGTGACTGACTTTCCTCATCGATGCCTCAACCAAGGGTTCTACTCACTGTAAGCCTGCGCCATCTCTCATATGTTCTCATCGTCTGATTTCTACAGAATGACGACGGTCCTCCTCATCCAAAGGACTCCCCCTATATCTTAGGCCTATATCGTTACTTAACGGAGGAGATTGGTACCCCCCCCCTAACCAGATTGATCTCTTGAAATTATCTTCTAATGAATATTGAAGGCTGGGATGTCAAGGTCGTCCTGCCGAGCGCCCAGAAATCTTGGATCGGTCAGGAAGTTCCTCTTGCGCTGCTGCTTACTTGATTCTCTTCCCTAGGTAAAGCGTATCATATTAAGGAAATAACCAAAGGATCGTATTTCTACCCGAAAGAGGACGGAACGGGCGAAATGTCGGATATTCCTAGACCCTTGCAAATTGAAGAAATTGTTCGTATTCGATCTACCCCGTTCTGACCCAATACTAATTTGTATAGGCTGAATGGATTCTCTTAGATGGTGTACGACACTGTCCTCTACTCTTTGAAGCTGTCTTTCACCAATAAGCAGACACCAGCAACATGTGTAAATGTAGCCCTACACAATCTTTTCCCCGGCAAGATTGATCTCGTAGTAGGTTGACGTATTTGTATGGATTCTTATGCCTGATTACACTTATCAGGTTTCTGGACCTAATCTTGGTCGAAACACTTCTGGTTGAGTTTCGACTTCTGCACATTTACGGCGGGCAACTAACCACTTGTTCCGCAGCTGCTTTCGCTTTGTCGTCCGGCACTATTGGGGCAGCACTGTCTTCCTCTCTTTCAAAGGTCCGGTCAATTGCACTGTCGTACGGGACTGTGCTTTATCCGACTCCGACGAAGCTCTTCACTCCTGCACATCGATTGGGATCGTCAATCATCGTTCACCTGTGGAACAATTGGGGCAAAGATCAGGGGGGGCTTAGAAATGGCGAGGTCGACTTGTACAGCATCAACATTCCCTTGGGCGAGAACTTGTTGACAGAGGAAGGCCCGAAGATATGCACAACCACAATGTGGCGGAATTCTTATAGGCGTTTGTTCAAGCGCACATCAGCTGACCTTCATACGCCAAAAGGGGAGGCACTCCTTGCAGGACCAAATGTACTGGATTCTGCCATCCAGGGCACTGGTCCTCAAATAGCAACTGCCTGTGACAACGGAGAATTAGCCTTTAAATTCTCACCAGACATGACTGATCTGATCACTCCTTCTCTCTCATCAATACCAGTTGGTACTGATGCGTGGGCTCTACATCAAGGCTGGATTAGTGTAACACCCCTTCGAGCGTCCTTTGGGGAACCAGACAGCAATTATCAGAATGACTCTGAGGATAGAATATGGAAATTGAAACTCTAGAATTGTTTTACATAATATTTAATATCGGTCAAAGATAAAGAAAATGATAGTCGCAAGGATTGTCAATCGAGAAGTTCTCAGCATGAGTGGGAGGTGTGTGGAGGCAGCACTACTAATCTGTCCTTTAATCAGCTGTTTCTTGTAAACCTTGAGTGAATTGATGCTCCAAGTGGCATTCTGAGAGAACAAGTTGAGTCAAAACATCGAGCTAGATTCGGGTAGTAACGTACTACAAAGTTTGCAGGATCCATCAACCTCTGTTCACATGTTCCGGGACAGTGTGAGCTGGCATACGAGTTTCCTGCCCAATCACCTGGGGTGAGGCAAACATTTAATTCATGCCTACATCTTCAAAATGGCTAGACAATACCACAGAAAGTAATATCTTGAAGTAACCATCAATACAATCCCTGCATCACTATCAAGCAACTCTTACCAAACACTATGGAATGGTTATAGAAAAATTCTAGCGGATTACAGCCTGTCGGCTCAAGGGCAGCAGATGGGCTACCCCACTGAGACGGATCTGGACTACCATCCGTGATGTCCTTGGGGATCGCAGCACGGTAGAACGACCCTTTCAGAAGAATGATTAGACATGGTTCAAACAACAATTACAGAAAGAAACTCACAGACCGCGATGCCATTCTCATCCCATTTCATTGCAAATACTCCCCCACCTATAGAATCAAAATATTGGCCGTAAGATGCTCGACTCAATTCGATAATACTACATCCGGAATTTTGGTTGACATTTCCATTGCAAACGAGGTTAGGTTGTCCGTTGAGTTGCTGGTGAGGTAGGGATATGAGGTGCATAAAGTTTGTTTAAAGTCAGAATAGCCTACCACGATTGTTCCGGTAAAATTAGACTCAGGTGTCAAATAACAACCTACGCCGAATAGTGAATGCTTCGAGCTGAGGATGAGTCATTTGATATTACCATCTCTTGTATGCCAGGCAACCTGGTTATGCTCATTATCATGCACGCCTTCAATAATGTCGATTTCACCAGACTGAAGAAACTGAATGAATGAATTGCTCTTCTACGTCGCAAATCTGGCACACCTGAGGCCATGTATCACTGCCCAAAGTCCAAAACGCCGGCCATACGCCTATCATCACATCGAGTTCGAAAACAGTTTAGTGGCACAAGATGCGTACCACACCCCCAGGGCGCTCTATTCAAGTCGAGAATAAATAACCCAGTTGTATACTGTGCGTAGCTCGATATTCGTACACTTCAAATCCGTTAGAATTATACGGGCCATATAAAGCGTAGAAGGCTTCACTGACCTATTTCGATAAACACCCTGATCTAGCCAGCTTGTGTCGTCACCCTTCATTATCACAACTCCATCGTCCTGCACGTAAGCCAGGCCCAATTCAAATGCCTGACTTTGATTGACGTAGCTGAGAATAGCCTGTCAGCACAAGGTCGAGGTACTCCAGATGCTACGAACTTGACTTGGCCGCTTGTGAAAGATGTCAGTTCCATATCCTCCGGTCAGGATCGTACAACCTACTTAGTAGGATCTTTGCCGCTGAAGAACGTAAAATTGCTGGGACCACGATCACTCGTTAGGATAGTCCTCATTACACACACACATATGTGATGGGTACATACTCGAAGAAGGTTTTTCCCGAGTATTCATCCTGAGGAAGCCAGAGGAATGTGGACCCATCAGGATTGGTATTCAGATTGCTCCTCTTCATGATGGATGGATGCAATTCGCGCACTACTGAATCGGCTTGAACGGAGGACTTGTAAGGAGATGTCGTACTATGCTGGCCAAATTGGAGTCGGGAGGACAATGCATAACGCAGCAAGCCCAAAAAAGTGAATAGAAAGAGAAAAGATAGAGTGAGAGCAGGCATAGTCGTAGAACAACAAGGGTCGTTAGAGGGTCGTTTCAGCGCATATAAAGGGTTGAGTATCAAGAGGCTTCTGGAGGACACTGCGGTGTGCTCGAAACAACGTCCAAAACGCGTTGTTCACCTCATGTGTACCATGATCACGCTTGATCATTAATTATACAACCCCATCAAACAATTTTTCTTTCCGATTTGAGTACCTTAAGTATTGATCAAAGGCAGATTGACTATCGTCTGATCTATCCGAATCGGTTTTAGAGAGTAGGTGCAAGCATGTTTTTTGGGGCATGATTGTATATAAAGCATTGGGCATACAAATCATAAAGATCAACAAGGTGAATGAATAGCAGAAGATCAACGGTAACGACGGAGGCTGAGAGTGTTGTGCTTCTTCCAGGTAGAACGAGCAGGTGCGTGGTTGTGACGGTGTCCCTTGCCCAAACCACGGTTCTAGATGCAAAATGAGAGAAGAGACGACACAGGATGAAATTCGACAACTAACCTGCTTGCCAATGCTCGTCAAGCCACGGGCTTCGCGACGTTTGTGCACCGGGTTGGTTATCCAGTTGATCCTGGGGTCACGACGGATCTTCAAAAACATATGAGATACCAGACAAGGGGAGTCGATGTGGGAAGGGCGTACTGCTTTATGGCTGGGATCCACAAGGATGACTTCGTAGTATTTGTACACGCCATCCTGATTGACCCAGTACGAATTCAAGACCCGCAGATTCCCGCAACGCCTACCTACGCGCTCTTCCGCTGTGCTTCTGAGACTGCGCTGGAATTTGAGATGGTTCACACCATGACGAACGGGTTTGCCATATGTTGCTCCTGTATTATTGTTATATTCATTAACTCCAAATGTCAGGATGTGCATAACCAATGGGCTCACCCTTAGGGGCATGCTTTTTCCTGTTGCCACGTCGGACACGAACACGGTAGATAACGTAGCCCTGCTTGGCCTTGTAACCGAGACGGCGGGCCTTATCGGGGCGAGAAGGGCGAGAGGCGCGGTGGATCACATTAAGCTGGCGATATTCCCAGCATCTTGACACTAAATGAGTATGGCGGGAAGTAGAAAAAGTAATCCAATGAAGTACCGGACACGCAGAAGGAATCGTAGGACATCGGACTGCTTCTTCTTATACAGCTCGCCAATGTATTTGTAGGCACCCATCTTGCGGCTGGATAGTGTAGAATCAGGGATATTATCGTCGTTGTATACTTCGGCTGGACGACATACCTTAGGTCTTGACGTTTTCGAGGCCGACGCAGACAAGTATTTTCGGATACGCAATGCAGGCTTGGGAACGACTGTGTAGTTTCATCGGCAACTTCCGTAACCCTAACCTTATCAGCCATTTTACTTATTGATATAATTTTTTGTTCCAATAATAATACATTATGGATTTCATGATTGGAAACGCAAGAATGGTTTTTGGACTATCAAGTATTGCCCTGCTCTCTCCCAAGCCGAAACCACGCCGTTGCCAAGAACAAGAACCAGGCGATGAAAACGAGAATCGCACTAAGTAGTGCAAACATCACTCCCCTCCTTATCTCGGATCTGCCGATGCTGGACTCCCGATTTCGACATCCACTAGACATGTAACTGGTTTGCACTTCAGAGCCACTCATCAAGCCTTGGGTTTCTTCGTTTGATGAATGGCTTCGCTTCTGTATCGCAGCTTGCGCCTTCTTTTTCTGTAACGCGGCGAGCCCCAGGACGCTGGATAACTGAACACCATTGACCGCGACAAATACATTGAGAAAATGCTGTAGAGCTGCCTTGCTAGCTTTATGATCGGTTTTCTTTTGCATGTCAAGAACAAGTCCAGCAAGCGTTTGGAATATCGTCGATCCAGTTTGCTCAAGCTATAGATTATATTATCGTGAATCCGTATGGCTAATCAACTATCAGCTTACACTCTTATGAGCGCCAAGTGCCGTAGAGACATATTTCAAGGGAACAATTTTTGGGACCAGAACGACAAGTAATACTGTTCATTATGACCGCAACTGATAAATAGAGAACATAAAAAGCAGAAAAAAGAGACTAACGAGGGGAAAACCCATGGCCTACTGCAAACAGCGCTATCGCTGGTTCGGGTACCCGGGTCCACGTAGGTGGAAGGACAAGCCACACGTATGAAGAGAGAGTCAAGCACGATGAAATGAGTAGCAGGCGGACGATAACAGATTGATGTTTGAATCGATCTACAAGATAGCCGCACTAAGACGCCCATCTATGAGACTCCAAACCATTGATCGAGAGGTGTCAACGTACAGTTGGATATAGTATTAAGCTTCCAGCAAGGAGGTACGATGCTCGAGTTGCGGCATCTCTTTCAGATAAGTTGTATCGTGTTTCAATTATATTTCTATAGAGCGTAAGATAAAGCTGTGCATAGACAGAAGGCAAATGCTCACGCGGCAAGATGTGTGAAAGGTGACCACATCATACCAGAGAGAACATTGAGGCCGATATATCTGATTAAAAGTCGAATCAAACACGACACCATAGCAAGCAAAGGAAACTCCCGTACGCCCAAAAGACATCCCCCAGTTTGATAACTTCACGAAATTTCACTTTTCGCTTTTCAGCCACCTTTTTCAGGGCTTGTGCTTCGGATACATTGTCCACTAGACGAGTCTGGGCTTCTGTTGCTATGTCAGTTGCTTCCAGTTCAGCGCCTGCACCGTCAATCAACCATTTAGAAGCGGCGATGTAAACGAGATTGATGACTACTGATAATGCTGCAAGGAGTGTTGCAACGTAAAAAGGTGCTCGAGGACCGAAGCTCTCTGTAAGGGGGTATGATGTACGAGCGGCAATGAAGGAGGCGCCCTTCCCTGCAATAAGGCCAAAAGCCATGGAAACGCCGAGTCCGTGCGATTTGAAAAAGCGAACAATAATTGTCTCTTGCACGACGGCAAGGGGACTAACACCAAGTCCAAAGATAAATAGACCTAGAACCATCAATCGTACATCTTCCCAGATATCACCGAGAAGAAGCAAGAACTGTCCTATACTCCAAGTCAAACGGAGATGTGATAGTCAGACGACACTCTTACCTACAAATATTACACCTGTAGCAAGAATGCTAGTAAGGGTAGTTCCCAGCCGGCTTGCGAGTAGCCCGCCGATGAGCGGTGTCCATGTGCTGTTCAGGCTAAATGCCGCGATCAACAGGCCGAAATCCGTGTGCGACGTTCCGATCTCACGAGCCAGGCGGCTCTTGAGTGGTCCCAAGATATACGAAGCACTAAGACCGTAAGCGATGCACGGGGTAGACAAACGACAAAGCAGCATACTAATGGCTCCCGACACTAAGGCTACAAGTGCACAGTAGTGCCAGAGTTCGAATGAAAATAGCTCTTCGTTTGACTGAAGGTGCCGGATGCTCCTCCACCAAGGCTGTTGTAGAGCCTATTTGGCCTTCCATACCATCGATTTCGGTAGCAACAAATCCGTACTCGGAACCTGAATCAGTGTCGCTCGAAGGTTGTGCAGTAGCAAGAAGTTCATCGCATGAAGAACGACGATGATAATAGCCGGCAGACTCTTGGACTGCTGGTATCATGAAGAGGAATAGAGAGAAGATAGGACACGAATGAATGCCAGCAACAAGACCTTACATGGGCGGCTCAGGCGCAAGTGTCACGGCACGATGCTGGATCATGTTGCCCGATCCGATTATTCAAAAATATCACGCGCCCTTATCAGATAAGCATACTCCATCTATTTATAAAGCCGTGAAACACCTCCGTTTTACGCTATATAATAATTGCGCTGTAATTGAAAAGGAGCCGTTGAGATTAAGTTACAGGGCAACGCAAAATTACTCACTTGACTCTTCCGGGTTCCTTTAACCCATAAACATGTGGTTATCATCGTAAGCACACAAAGACCAAATTCCGTCCAGCCTAAAGCTTCGACTGTCAACGACTGGCGGCATCTAACGGTTTTTTTCGCCTTAGAAATGTAAGAACAAACTCAAATGCTATCTAGCTCACCTGGATATGGTTGCGCTTCCAGCACAGTTCCCTCCGCTTCTCGTGTTGTGCATCACCCCCGCGGCAGTCCCCTGACAATTGCCAGTAAATGAACTCGAGGCGAAATGTCGTGAAGATGGAATGACTCACCCATAACACACTTGTCGCCGACAGCCAGATGACAGAGCTCGCGATACTGGCCAGAAAGTGGCTTGCACCGTCAAAAAACCAAAGAACATACGCGGTCGAGAATAGAGTCGTCCAGGCGGCATTGAAGACAAAGAGTATTAGCCTGAGGAATCGAGTGGAGTCATTCCGGGACACGTTCAAGGTGACTGCTAATGATGTGACTTACAATGCGTGATAACGTTTACTTGGCCAGGTGCCATGTTCATTTCCAGCACTCACCAAGAACGCGGTGAGTCCTAGCTCAGCGAGAGCAGAACAGGTCATCATAGCAAAAAGAAACGGGTGGTATGTCGATTTGTTGGAGGATGGCCTTTGCTGAGGAGTAGTCGGGCGCTCCATTGGAAAAATTCCTCACGGTGGCGACGTATGAGAGCTTTGGGATAGGTGAACTGACTCGAGGCATGCTGACTGGCTGAAATACTGTTTAGCAATGGCATTGGGCACACAGCAGGAGTCCGATCATGCAGCCTCGAGGCATACACAACTACACGTTGTTAATGCACACCTCAACGTTAGCTGCGTCACCACGGTCAGATCACACAAGCTCCCAAATTGACCTGAAAATGGTTTAGTGACGCAAACTCAGGTTTATATCGTACATGCTTGTCGAAACTGTGCATGAAATTAGTACTTCAGCCACACAAGGTAGAGATGAAACGAAATTATAACGATCGTTTTACAGTCTTAATGCAGCCCTAGCTAATTCCAATGCCCCCTCTTTGGTTTTATTGCCTGCAAATCAACTGTGAGCTGCCTACGTCCATAATGAAAATAGGTAGCTTGCCTCCAATGAAACCCGAAGCATGTATAAATATGCCTCCCGGAATCCCAGATGCTTTTGACAGCTCTTCGTTTCTGAGCCCACGCCATTCTTCTGGCAACGCTTTTCGACTCTCGAAACTTTCCGGTGAGACTGGAACTGCTTGGACGCGCCAGTTGCTCGCAGTCTCATCAGCGTAAACAATATATATGGCCTCTCCTTTAGCGATACCAGACGACGTGTCAGCTTCCAGCTCAAATAGATGTTCCTTTGAGCATGGAAAGTCAACATTTTTTCGGGCCCAATAGAGGGGTAGTGATAACAGACCTTCCAGGGTAGAAATTGTTCAAGAAGAATAATCTTGCCAGTCGAGTCGATGGTTTCTTTGCTTTTGGTAATGGAGGAGAGGAGGAGATGCCTCACAGGCAGCCAAGCATTGGCATAGTAGTTCAACCGTCCCAAAAATTCTTCGCCTGTGAGCTGGGATGCTTTTGCAAACAGGGCCTAAAAAGAGGATGTGTGATCAGGTGGAGATTGTCGGATGGGATACGATGTCGTACATCGACGGTTTTCGGATCTGCAGGGTGATTCCAAGCGGGGTTGAGATGGCCAACACGACTCGAAAGGTCGGTGCGACTTCTGTACTTGGGTTTGATATCATTAGGATATTGGGAGATACCATTGTCAATTGCGTCAATTGCTTCGATAAATTCCTGTAGAATGGGTTCGCTATGTTAAGGATGTACGATACGAAAGGCAACGTACCCTGTAGAGCTTGAGCCATAGTTTTTCCACCTTTTCGTCGTCGACTGAGAGTTGCGTCACACTTGCAATGATTTCCTTGCCAAAATGCCTGGATTATATGAGCCGATATAGGACAGACATTGTCTGAGGTGCAACATACTTGAAAACCAGACCTGCTGACGACAATTTTGTAGTAAAACCATGGCCAAAAACCTCGGTGAAACCACGTTGATGATGGTCGAAGCGCTGAATGCTCTCGTCGTACACGGCGCCGACGTCAACGACGATATTGCACGTGTCGAGGACAGCAGGGTCGCGAGTTCTTATCAGATCTACAAAGATTGGGGATGAGAACGCAAGTGGGGGGAAGACTTGGTGTAGACAGACCAGCATCGCGGTATTTGTTGGTCTGGCGCAATAAAAAGACGGCGAGAGCTTCATCGCAATGAAATGTCCCGTTGTGAGTACCGATAACCTGGAGAAGGTTTGGCAAAGGTGAGGGAGGTCGATGGTGATCAAACCTGCTGCAATTTCTGTCTCTTTGCCGGTGTTTCCTGAGATGCGGCGGTCATGATAGAGCGTAAAATGAACGGGGAGCGATTAATCGATGGATAACATCTCGAAAAACGGAGAAAAAACATGTATGGGCATGGGTCGGTGTTTGCCGTTTGTTTGAAAGCACAAATGATTAGAGGGGTAATAGTACTTGTGCGAAAAGAGTGTAGATTGCATGTACGTACAGTGTCTATTCTGTCCATGAAAAAGGGAATATGTATGGAAAATGTCCAGGGGTGTGTGCGAGGTTTTACAGCACCATCAATGCTCCAGTCAAGACCAAACCTCCTGCTCCAACAAGCATTGTATTCCTTGCCAGCGTTGATGCAGCAGCGATGTACTTGTCATCTGGGCCATACGCTCCTCCTGAGGCGCCTGGAAAGGGAGCGCCTGCCGGGCCGCCACCGGCCGCCACTGTTGTCGGGGCAGTGGGGAGGGGAGATTGTGAGGTGGAGGTTGAGTTGCGGGAGGCAGATGCGGTGCTGTTGGCGGAAACTGTGCTGTTGGGGGAAACGGTGTTGTTGGACGAGACAGACTGGGTGGGTGCGGCGGTGGATACGAAGACGATGGTGCTAGTGAATGTGCTGATCTGCCTGTTTGGACCCAGAGTAACGATGGTGGAGAGACTGGTGGAGGTGATGAGGGCCTGTGAGGAATTTGTGGAATTTGACTGGAGGACGTCAGCCGGGGCAATGGCAGAGAGAAGCTTGACGTGTACCTGTGCGAGGGCCAGCAGAGGGAGCGCAAAGAGAAGCGCCGTCGCTGCCTTCATGGTCACTGCTGGGAAGAAGAGGGTCACGTGAGGCACCCCGCGTCTGTCCTCCATGTCCACGCCCGAGCGTCTGTCTCCGCCGCTAATCTCGCTTGTCCTCGAGTACATCGCTCCGCCGTCTCTCCTCGCTCCTCTCCCCCCTCATCTCATCTCCAATCCACTCGCACAGCGCCACCATTTCCTCCGCATAACCCCCGACAGTCCCGCCCACTATCTTGCCTGGCCGTCCGATCTCAACCCCAATGCCCAGCAGCTCGCTGTAGATCTCCTTGAATCTCTCCCCACCCCCCTCCATCTTCCCGTCTACACCATTCGCTATACTGCCGATCCAGAATCATCCTTTGCCCATGTCGCCATCTCCACTCAAAATCCACCCGGGCTTCGTCTCGTTTTTCAATGGGCTTCTTCAGACGGCTGGAAATTCCACAACCTCGCTCTCATGCCTTTCCCTCCCGACTCTTACCATTCCGTCCGCGACATCCTTCCATACAGGCCTCACGATGACCCAGCCATCGTCGACGGCGATGAACACGATCCCTATTGGGATGCATACGGCCAAAGCGATGACAGTGACGATCAGGAAGTGGTCACCAAATCAAATGCAGAATCCGAGCAAGACACAGAGGATGCCTATTGGGCTCAATATTCCACTGTCCATGGTCAGTTTCCCCATCTTCCCAGATGCCCTGACTCACCGATTCTAGGATCCGCTGATTCTACACGTCATACGCCACTCCCATTGACTCGAAAGCTCGAAAATGAACGTGTCGTATTAGACTACCCCTGCCACCGTACGTCTTCCGTCTACAACCCACTCGCCCCCCCATCCCCCAGCACACTTGCTCGCCTTCTCGCCAACATTTCTCCTCGTCCTCCTTCGCCCCCCTTGGATGGTTCTGACTCTGGATTCGACTCAGCATCATTATCTCCGAAGATGTCTCCCCAACCATTGTCTCAGTTGCCTTCCGCCTTACCTTCGATCGAGACGGATACTCCATCTTTCCAAACCAGTTCTTCTCCAACGGTCGAGCGAACAGACGACGAATCTAGACTTGCCCTCAAGGACACTATCCGTGGCGTATACCGTTTATGGAGAAATAGGACGGTCCTTGATTTGTCGACTTTGGATGACGACCATGAAGAATTCCTCGAGATTGTTCGGCAGGCTCTTAAACAATAGGATGATGGTGTGAACTTCAAGCCCAAGCTACGACATACACAGGTCATTTTCATTGCATAGCCGATTTTAGCAATTGCACAATCATGCGTAGCTTGTTTTCCTTTTACGTATACCTTTATGGCTTGTATGTTGTCTGCTCTCAACGTTGCGGCTTTGGTCGACTTTGGACTATAATGCTGAAAGATTGCAAATATCTGATTACATGAAGGGGAGCACAAACGTTTCTGAGTAGCAAATCACTATCTTACATCCTAGATAAAGTTCAAGATAGGGTATAGTATATGCAGGCAACTCAAGCTTCCGAGGAGCTTGTTGCTTTACTTTCGTTATCAACAGCAACTTTAGCTGTGTCCTGCTCTACATTTTCTTCACCAGGAGCATTAGTTTCGTTAATTTCAGCTCGCTCATTTTCGTCCATGGTTTCGGTCTCTTCGTCCCCTTCTATGGCTCTGATTGGCAGAGGGGGCTGGTCAGGCAACCGCTACAAGCATAGTAAGACAAGGATCTGGCATATCGATTACGAAATAAATGACCTTGAAGGCGAATTTGCAAACGAGATATTTCCCTGGATTCAAGCCTTCCTCTATCCATGCCTTTTCAACCTTGTATAACCCGTCATACCGATACCTGCAATGTCAAATCGAGATCAAAGTCGAGTAATAGCTTCTAAGAGTCCATTACCCTTCGCTTGGAGCGTATTTGGATTGAAGCTTAAATCCTCGAACCACTCGAACAGGTTCACCAGTTTCGCAAGAACGCTAATTTATGGGGTTGGACTTAGTACAAATTGGGAAGAGTCTTTGCGGCTAACCTTTAATGCCCTGTTGAACTAAAGGCAAGCAAGACGTCAATAAAGTTCATAAAGTGAGAAATCGGTCGAACATGGCTGTCGAAACTTTGATTGGAGCTTTGGGGTGCTGTACGAAGCTACAAAGAAGAAAAAAAATCGACGTCCTAAGAACAAGAAAAATGCGTGCTGTAAGCAAATGGACTAACATTCTTGGGAGCCGCTTTCGTTCCCTTGAGATCTCTGCCACCTAGAAAACCTTCAGACAACAACAAATTCCTTGAAGAGGCGTAACCAACCGGAACCAGTATACGTGCTGACCGTATATTGTAAGTGACGTTTCTTCATTAAATAGTGTTCAGGATTCACAATGCGTAACCGAGGTCAACATCATCCTCGTATCCGCCACTGAGGGCTACACTATAGGCACCTTCTGGGCCACCAGAAATACCTGCTACAGTAGGACTTGAATTTTTTTTTTTTAGATATAATCCGCTCTTGACTAAAAAAAAAAATGGACATACGCGTGGATTGAGTCTTTACTACACTCCACCCTAGTAGCCCACCAAGAGCCAATCTCGACACCTGGTATAGAGCCAAAGATTTTCCTCAATTGGTTGAGGTAAGTCTGGTTGAACACAGTCCATTAGAAATCACCTACGGGTCATATCGTCGAACCTGGACATCGCTGCGAGGTGGCTTCGCTTCGTCTTTCATTCGAAGTGGAGCACTTCGTTGCTGTTCAGCAGTGTAGTCCACTTTTTTCTCAGAGGTCCTAGTGCTTCGGCGGAGACCGCCAGGAATAGGTGACGCTACTCGCGCCACTTTGGCGACCGGCGGAGTGTTCTCCTCAACGTCGATTGATACCCTCCGTTTCTTGATTGAGTTTGTGGCCTTTGGCTTCTGTTCTAATGGTTCAAAGAGAGGTTGATGGAGTCCCAGACTTCTCAATATAGCTGCATTCTGTGCCCTTTGTCAGTAAAAACGGATGCGTTTTTTCAGGGGTTATTTACCCTCTCTATATTTCGCGCTTTCTCTTTTTCATATTCGGAAACCATGTTCAAAGATAGACGCAGAGATCTCGAGTCAAAGTGCGTTTCCAGGCGTTTCGTTTGAGATATTTGGAAAAAAAAAAGAGGTCGAGGTCAACTTTGAGCGGAACCAAAACAGATTGAGCCTTAAGTGACTTGACAAAAGTCACATGAATTGCTCGTGATCGCGCAAGATATAAATTACATAACTTAATTGATGACATATGGAACGTATGTATACGCACTGCGCAGTTACATTATTTAATGTTCTTAAGCTGCAGAAAGGCTGCATAAGAAAGTTTGGCGATGGAAAGACGCGGTAACTTACACGCTGGGTATTCATGTGGAGCTTCTGCTCAACCCGAACAGCTTTGCCTTCAATCCGGTCAATTCTACTGTTCTGATTATCCAGCTCAGTGCCCATAGCCATGCCAAGCGCTTTGAGCCGTTTGGAAACTTCGCTGATTTCATCCAGATTGTTGTCCAGTTCGTCTTCGAGCTCATCATCGGAGGCTGTCGCTTCGAATTGATACCGTTTTCTCTGCTCTTTGTTGATTGCCTGTTGTTCCGCTGTTTTGAACCGGGCTCTGACTCCACCACCAATGAGTTCTTCATCATCGTTCCCGCGACCGTAAGTGGCCGCTCGTCCAAGGCGGTTCTGAGATTCTCTAATGTCCATCAGGGTCTTTTCTCTCTCCTCACGTTCCTCCTCATAACGCGCTTGTACTTTTGCTTCCTGCGCAGCACGTTTGGCCTCTTTGTTGAAAACGATAACTGGTCGGAATATCGAACGATTGAGTTGCTTAAGTTCATTGGTATTATCCTCAGCACGAGCGGAATGGCCCTTGGCCACATCCAAGTGACGCTCAGTGTTGGCAAGCATTTCTACGGTTGAAAATCAAGACATGGACATTGAAGGAAAAGAAGAGACGTGCCTGATTGATCACCAAGACGGGTTAGAGTGTTTCTGGCGGTTTCCTCAGCTTCCCGCGCCATCCGAAGAGCATTTCTCGTCGAGTTGACGCTCTCTTGTTTGGTGAAACGGGTTTGTTGTTTAATTCCTTCTATATCCTCCTCATTCTCTTCGCCTGGGCTTGGCTCCGATCGTCCAGATTGTTGACCATCGAAGAATCGTCCAGATCCAGATTTTTGTGGGTTATAACCAGCGAAGAGTTCGTTACGATCTTTCTCGATCTCTGCTGTGCCACGAGAGTAAAGGTCGCCAACTCCATTGCTCCTGCTGTATTTGTCTCTCACGGAATCTTCTGTAGAATGTGACGCAGACCGACTGCTGGGGGGGGTGTATAGGTCGCTGCGGCTGCTAGGGGCGTTGTAAGGATCGCCATCTCGGCTGGCGATATATGTGCTGGCATTCGAATGATATGGAGATCGGGAGGTGGGGCTAGCTCTATCCGAACGAGGAGCGCCTTGCACGACTGGAGGGATGAGATTCTGTTCTTTTCGTTTGAAGAGAGGCATAATGAGTGCCTTGTGGGAGGTTATGGCTTAACGTTCAAGGATGGCACTGGCAGTGATTCATTCGCTCTTCACATGACAAGGCATAGCAACCATCCAAGTTATTACGTAATATATAACGTAAGACATGAGGGCTGCGGGCCGTAAGAGAAAGGATCTTCAAATGATCTCTGGGATATCACCTCCCAACAACTCAAAAATTTTGTGGAACGAGCCTCAGCTGAATATGAGGGTGTTACGGTGTAGAAATTTGCCAGAAGAATCACGAACGAAAGCTGCCCGGTGTTTAGTGCTCAGATAACAGGTCACTGGTAGTTGATGGTGATCAACGTAAATCGACAATCAAAAATAGACTATTTTGACCGATTGCCCCGACCCTTCCTCAATTCTTTTTTCGGTTTCCCTACAATCGTAACCCCTTTGCCACGCTTGACGACGCTTTCCAAGGCTGCCTTCTTCTGCCTCTTGACTGAACCGATACTTCCAACTCTTGCAAACTTATCGACGTTTTTATCCAGCGCGTCCCGGGATTTCTTCCTTGCTTTCCGTTCTCGTCCTCGTAAAGCTCGTTTTTCGGCAGGTGTGAGTTCACTTCGCGCTCGAAGATCAGCAGCCGAAGGAGCGAACACTTCTTCAGGCGCCAACATGGTGGTGATTGACTTTGTCGTAGGGAGTGCAGACTCTAAACTCGCCGTAGACACATTAGAAACGGACGAGATAGTGGCTTTAGGCTAATGCAAATGTTAAGTTGAGCAGAGTGAGGGTCGAAGGAAACTACACACTTGTTTTGGTATGAAATAGGAATTGCACAGTGCGTCAAGCTTGTGGCATATACCTTCCCAGAGTTTCTCGATATCCTCGTGTTCCTTCTTTAGCTTTCCATCACGGTCCTCACCAGCCACTCCACCTGTTTGACTCTTGACATATTCATCCTCGTAAATCTGAGCCAATGATTGACTTGATTTTGTATCCTTCAGCTCAAAAACGCGAGATGGCAAGAAAGGTTTGTCGTCTAGAGGACGGATGCGAACGACGTCATCGAAACGATTTTCGGATATTCGTGCTTTAATCCGTTCTTCGAGACTGCGCACCGTGTCTTCTGTTATAACCGGTACAGCTTTCATCGCTCGTTCGAACTCGAGATCTTCTTCGAGGACAGAATTCTGCGGACGTGACCTTGAACCGACCTCTCCCATCAATACCCAGTCTTTGGGTCCAACGTTTTCGGACTCCAATTCTGCTATCTGCTCTCGGAGCTCAGCTATTCTTTTCTCATGTGTCGAAAGATCTGTGATAGTGAACGTTAGACACAGAACATTATATATGCTCAACAACTTCACCATTTTTATCAGTATCATCTCTCTCATCACCAAAAAGATCGTCTTTTAGATGTTCTATTGCTTCTCTTGATTCGTTGAAAATAGCTTCTTCATTCTCTTCGACGTCGACCTCTGATTGATCCTCGTTCAAGTTCCGCTGACGTTGAGGTGCATTGTCGTGTTCACTTTCGGTATCTTCATCCTCTTCGCTATCTGCCTCTTCGTCGTCGTCGTCGTCGTCGTCATCCATTGTGTACAGTGGAAGATTCTTCCCTTTTGCCCTAATATTTTTTACCCTAACCTCCTCGTGGAACCGGACCTTTCCAGAATTCCTCAAAGCGCTATCTAGCTGATGCTTGGTCGAAGCTGTCTTTCGGGGTGGTGCAAAAAAATCATCGTACATAGCCTCTGAGGATGGATGTAAGGTGATGGTCAAAAATGCAAAACAGACTCTTACCCCCTGCACCTTCCCTTGTATCATCTAAATCTTCCTCTCCTTCTAAGGCAGTAAAGAGGTCGACTGATATATTGTCGTCTGAGTCCTCTTCTTCACCTAACCGGCCCCGGGAAGATGACTTAGCTTCTACCTCTTCTGTCTCAGCATTAAATGAAGCCAAGTCAAAAAATCCGTCATCAAGCCGAGAATGTTTTCCTGATTTATGATTGTGAGGTTTGCGCTTCAGAGGGAAAGATGAAGAGAGTTCTGTATCGCTTTCGTCAGAGGACGGATCATGCAGGTCTGTGACGCCCTCTGGTAAATCATCTTCATCGTCCAAATCTTCCTCGTCATCTTCATCGTTCTCTTCCTCGCTACTCCCAATGATATCCTCGTCGGAGAAAGAATCCTCTACGCCTTCAGGTAAATCGAAGTCGACGCCTTCACCATTCGCCATCGCTTTCAACATCTTGTTCAAATCTTCGTCGTCATCAAACTCATCTTCAGAGCTACCATCCTCCATTGGATCTTCCATGTCTCTTTCAGGACCGCCTTCTAGAACGTGCTCAAGGGTTTCGCAAATATGTTTGGAACGTAGATCCAGCTGGGCCCAGACTTGTTCGTCGTTCATGCCTTCAATAAAGAGGGAGTTAATTGGTGTACTGTCTACGACAAGTCTGGAAGGTGGTGGGCTGGGTGTTCGCTTCCGTTTTCCTTTTGCAAGGCTCTGCGATCGCGTCTGTGGAGCGGAAGACGGCTCGAGAGAGGCTATCAGTTGCGTCATAGGGGACTTTGACGACTTCTCGGAAGCTACAGCTATAATAGAGATGTTAGGAACGGGTAGGTGCAGAAGAATAAGAGGCATGCCGAGGTCGAACAAAAATTTGGCGGCATCGAGGGCAGCTGAGCGGATATTTTCGCTTCCAAGGGCAAAACATTCTGGATTTGTATTGACTAGATCCGAAAGGACTTGCAATTCAGAAAATTGAGGGTGCGAAATGGGGGTGGCCATGGGTGTCAGCCCAAGAAAAGAACAAGTAAGCGAATAATTGTTTAGAAGTATTGATCTCAAAAATGCCAGCATCAATTGCCTGAAAAGGCACAAACTACGTCCTTTATAATTAGACTCTAGAGACGCACCCTGGTTGTCGAACACGTCCATTCCAGCGCTTCCGGAGAACAATGGCTATTGACGTTATTCGTTATCATGAGCTATGTATCTTTTGTCCTCCTCACCCCTTTGCGCTCGTTCGGGAATAATGGAAGACGCATCATCCTGCTATAAGAATGCTAGGCTTGTTGTATGAAGCAAGCCCATTCTACTCAGCCGCAGAGCGAGCTACCTGGCATATTTCTACCTGTCCTATTCTTGATCTTATATCCTCGAATCTCTACCTTCCTTTCGGACTCTTTAGACTAGTCTCCATCATGATTACAGGTCTATCCAAAGCTGCTACTCAATACCTGGCTCCTCTTCTTCTTCTCACAGCACTCTTGCTTTCCTCATTTGCGTTCTTGGCTCCAGTTGTCATGTTGCATGATCAGGTTGCCCTCCTCACCGTGATACCGTCAACATCTTTGGTCCAAGGGGACAATGCGGACGGACCGAGTATTTTTTTGGGCCTCTTGGGTTTGTTTCCAACCTGTCCTATCAATACCAAGCAACTGACACAACATAAGGTTCATGCTCTCAAGCTCAGAAATCGGCACAACTGAATTGTACGATCCCAACATTGACTCCAGTCTATGGTACATGTCTCCTTTCTACTCAACTCTCTTTATATATGTCTGACCTGTTTGTGTCAGATACGTCGGTACTTCCCAGTAGTGCACCTAGCCTGCTCTTGTCTCCTCCTACAGCCTCAACGCCTGCCTTCATCGCCATATCATTAGGGTTCTTGGTCTCGTTCTTCATCACCTTCACCTTAGTTTCTTTCCACCACAAGATGGGGAAGTTTGGCACTGTGTTTCATAGACCCTTGATTCAGCGTATATCCGCATGGGTCGGCTTCATCGGTTTTCTCACAGGTAGTGTAACTGCTCCATCCTATTTCAACTGAACTCAATGGAAACCAGGTCTCACCGCATTTTTGATCGTCCGGATGTGGTTTGGAAAAGCTGTTCAGGATTTCAACAATACCATTACCCTTGAAGGACAACAAGGTCCAAAACTTGTGGCAACAATAGGAAATGCTTTCACTAGTGAGTCACATCGTTCTTGTTTGTGACTCTCTGACTCTATGTCATCCAGTGGCTTGGGTTGCATTCGCATTTTACGCCATTCCTGTCATCATTTCCTTGACTAAATTCAACGTAACCTCATAATGATTACCCTTCTCGCATGATTTTCGAGGACTATCTCACATAGGCTCCCCCGGGAGGCGAGTGAGAAATTGACGGAAAAACGTGCTCCGTGACTCGTAATTCTCGGATCATCTAGAGGGAAATTAACTCCGAGCATCTGTCTACCGCGATTACTATACATACTTCAAGTTAATCCTTAATCCTCACCCAAAGTTCTAAAAAAAATCAATATCAGAAGGCTGATTACTTCGACGTTTCAGAAAATGGCCGATTGCTAACCGTCCTGGCTTATTCCAGGCCAAGACAAAAATAGCATGGGGATCCTCTGATTACAGTCCGCATGCTCTCTCTTACTCTTGACTCAGTTCCTCACGTCTTTCTCTGCTTCTTCATCATCGATCTCCGGCCAAAGTATATTGTTTGACACCGATAGACTTCCTTTCTAGGTGAAAACTGTTGTATCCTTTCTTTCCGAGCGAGCTCATGCTTTGTATGCGAAGTGACTCCGAGTCTTGAGGAGCCTGTACATCCGTATGCTACCATTTCGGCCATTCCACGCTCTGGTTGTGCGTGAGTCAGACTCACAGTCAAGGGAGTGCTGGAGTATAAATAATGAAAGAAGTCGAGTCCCATGTACCAGCTCCAAGATGAGGCGCTCCATCACTTCTGTCTTTGCACTTTTTCTCCTTGCTCTCACCCTAGTCAATGGTACGGACATTGATGTTGTTCGCAGCAACAGGATCGACGGGATAATCTACGGGACTACTGGGGCAACGTCAATCACGACTTGGTAATATTCAACATTATTGTTATTGAGCAATTTCTCACTTGAGATGAATATCGCATAGGCTCTCTACTTTGAGTTCGAATGGGTCGTGGCCTGATGTCAACTATGCCACAGGTTGTGATGCCCAGCGAGCGAGTTGGCCCGCTCAAAGTCATTGGAGTCGTATTAGTATGTATTCCCATCGGCTCAGAACTTTTAGCCCTTTTTCATTCCCATCAGACACTTTCACTGCTGCATGGCACGGCGGGCTAAAGAATGCAAATCAGTATGCAGGAGATACTCAACTCTGAGCCGCAATATCAAGTGCCATGAACTTTTGGTTCTCCCAAGATTTCACCATTTCTGCATGCTTGGATTCCGGGGGAACCACAGCCTGTCCGTGCTCAACACCTGG
Organism: Termitomyces sp. Mi166#008; assembly: GCA_018857285.1. NCBI lineage: Eukaryota > Fungi > Basidiomycota > Agaricomycetes > Agaricales > Lyophyllaceae > Termitomyces > Termitomyces sp. Mi166#008. Next base: position 47,806 of record JABAKA010000010.1, read on the forward strand.
GTTCTGGAATGAAAATTGGAATGCAAACGTCAGTTAATCCCACTCTTTTCTATCAAGTTGGTTCTCTCTAGCTCGATTCTACCAGGTTATCTTGATACCTACATGGGTTGGTCAAGTGTGTCTCCTGCTTGGGGACAATCTTACTGTATCGGAACAATCTAGTTGCGCGTCCATCACGGGAAGAGCCTACAACACTTTCCAGACCGGTATCAATGGAGTCAGTGCAATCACTGGCGCGAATACACTAGACATTGCCAGCATCGGCATCGATCTAGGTTTATCCACTTCGAACATAACCTTAGTGTCAGATGCATACGCAAGAGTCCACGCAGAGCTTGCTATCAACAACGGCATTAAAGCAGACGGCATAAGAGCAGATGGTTCTTTCGGCAAGTGTCGGTTGTGATTGCATAGAAACATGAGTCTTCATGCTTTTTTTACTATCCAGGACAGCATGCAGGCATTATATATAATGGGAATTACGGTGAGCACCGTAGTTAGCATCTTCGTCATGATGTTCAACTTCCGTTACTCGCGGCTCTGTGTCAGGCAAAGATTAGTATGTCACTTAATATTACCATTTTTCCAAGTAAAAGAACCACTATCAGCGCCAACGACGTCTTGGCCTTAGAAATTGCAGCAGACGTAACACAGTTTCAGGCCACCAACGCGTCGCAGGATGCCTTTACAACTTTACTTGACGCAAGCCAGTGGATGATTTTCCGCAATATTGTCACCGGTGTCTTACACTGGGATTTCGTGAGTGACATTGGATGTTTCAACATGTTCAAGTTTTACTAATTCGAAGCTACAGTCAGTCTTGGGTCGCATTATTAGCCTTCCGATCTCTCTTAATCAGTACGTTGAATTGACTTTACCTGATAATTGACTCACTCCCCTATTACTTAGAGCGACCGCCAATTTGAAGATCAACTCGACACAAATCCAGGTTCTAGCTCAGCTCTGGAATTCACCAACTATTTCTCAAGTATATAGCAACTTAATGCTGAACACAACTGATGCAAACGCTGGTGCACTTCAAGGAAATCGTATGTTCTATGCCAATGATTATATGGTAAGGTAGAACCTCCATCATCTCAGATTCTCCAAAGTCTCACGAGAATATTGTAGGTCCAGCGGGGAAATGGATACGTCACTACTCTGCGGATGTATTCCAATCGAACTCAGAACACTGAATGTACAAACTCTCAGAATCCCTTCGGATTCCACCTCGCGGACGGCACTCTTTACACCTATGTTCAGGGCAATGAATACGAAGACATTTTCGCCGCATGGGATTGGAACCTTATTCCAGGAATCACCGTGGATTATGACGCAACTCCTTTGACATGCGACACTACCCGTAAAACTGGCACTCAGCCACTTGTTGGGGGAGCCTCGGACGGCTTCATCGGCGTTGCAGCAATGAGATATGAAACTCCGACGACGAAGACGCTAAATTGGCGCAAAACATGGTTCTTTCTTGCGGACGATGTCCAATTCGTCATGGTGGCTAGAATAACTTCTTCGACCTCCGCACCCGTATTCTCTGTTTTAGATCAACGCAAGCGTTCTGGAGATGTGTTTGTCAACGGGGTTACTGCTGATAGCGGTAATTTTACCTCTGCCTTTTCGTTGTGGCATAGTGGGATTGGTTACACGTTTAACATATCGAATCCTGGCACCTCGCTTTCACTGCAGCTTGGTAATCGTACTGGGTCCTGGCAAGCAATCGGGACTGGGACCGGTCCCCCAACTACCGTTGATTTGTTTGCCGCGTGGCTGAATCACACCGACACTACCTCTTCTGCCTCCTACGCGATCTATCCTGGGACTACCTTCGCTTCATTTCAACAGAAGTCACAGGCATCTCAAATTCAGTCGATTCGAAACGACGGTAGTATTTCCGCCCTATTAGACGTCAGTCATAACACGGCTATGTTGGTATTTTGGGTTAAAACCGGTGGATCAGTTGCTATTCCCTCTACAGCTGGGAACGCACCCGTCACAGTAAAATCTACGGGAAATTCTGCTGTCATTGTTCGGACAGATACCTGGGTTGTGACCATCTCAGACCCCACTCAACTGATCCCCAATATTACTCTTAATTTTACTCTTGGATCTGGATCTATCCCTTCCTCCTGGGGAACGGATAGGTTTAAAGTTTTAGCAATCAACTTGCCGATGGGTGGGCTCGCAGGAAGTAGTGTTACGCGGTCGTTGATTTAAAATGCTTGAGATCGTGCCTCAATAAGTATTTCCTACACAGTTCGAGCTTCACTTGTGGAATCTTTCTTGATCCCTACTTTCTTATCCGGTTTTCAGTTATGTAACCCCATAACGATTATATAATCAGTACTTATCATTTGATCGTGGACTAGGTTATACATCGTGGGAAGAGGAGTCAGCTGATACAACACTCTGTTCACTCAACACCTTACTTTTCTGCTGCCCTGCGTCGGCTAGTCGTTTCCAGACCATGTGGACAAGTCTGCTGCTTCGAACTCTTACGGCCTTCTCCCTTAAAGTAGAATTGACACAGCCTTGGTTTGGGCTCCTCTCAACATATTGCAGGCTTCCAGAGCTATTTGATTGACAGTGCCTTGAGTCAGGACTTTGAACTATAGCGGTACTCACATCCGTACCTTCCGATTGAGACCTCTTTTACCTCTGCATCATATTTGGAGCCGCATCAAAGAACTCGAAGAATCTGATGAGGGGTCACGCGTACTATGCATTCGAGCCGAAATATCTACCTGTCGTATAAAAGGGTGAATATCCTAAGATATTTGGTGTGCTCGATGATGAAGTGCAATCCGGTCCCCTCTGGTCTCATTCTCGTTATCCTCTCATACTTCTGTACTTCCAGTTGTGTTGCTATCAATGAATTTCTTCAGACGAGCATCTCAGCTTCCTCGGGGACATCAAGTGATAGCGTCACGCCTTTAGTCCATACGTCGTCCTCATCCCAGACTCTCACAATGGCAACTTCCGTTATGAACCCCTACACATCTGAGCGGATGTCTAGTTCGGCTTCTGTTAGTAGTGCCTTTGATATCGCGAGTTCTTCAGCCGCTTCTCCGAAGACGACTAGCTATCCAGTCCAGCGAGATATTAATACCATATACGAGCGTCGTTTAAACTCAATTGTCGGTACCCTTTCTGCTCGTACTGGTAGCATTGCTGCTTGGTCTGATATTCCTTTCTCACTATGGCTGCGGTTCGCTGACGATAATCAATTGATTTAGGCTTTCTTCCCTGGGGTCAGATGGAAAATGGCCTGACAGCGAAGTCGATTACACGACTGGTTGTGCCGCTCGTCGAGCGAATTGGCCAGCTCAGGAGCATTGGCAGCGTATTCGTCAGTCTTTTCAAGTTTTCCTGAAATGAGTATTCAAATTGCGCCTTCAGTGGTGATGGCAGCCGCTTGGCATGGTGGTCTCGTTGGCGCAGATCAATATACTAAGGAGAGCACGATCAGGGTAGCTATATCAAGAGCGATGAACTACTGGTTTTCGCGGGACTTTAAAAACCTGGCCTGCCTTGCATCAGGAGGAACTGCATCTTGCCCGTGCACCAATCCTGATAACTCGCTATGGTAAGTGTTCGTACGGCTGGCTGGCAACCTTGGAAAGAATTCAAAGTCAAACCCACAGGAATACCAACTGGTTCTCTAACGTGAGCAAAAGAACCAATACAGGAGCGACCCTCTGAAATAGGCTACAGATTATCCTGATTCCGGACCTCGTAGGGCAAAGCTGCGTTTTGTTAAATGAGACTCTTACTCCAGCGGAGGTCGTCAATTGTGCCAGCATGTTGATCCGTTCATATAACACCTTTGATACCAATATTCCAGGTGTCGGATATCTCACCGGTGCCAACACTCTAGACGTTGCTAGCATTGGCATTGATTTCTCCCTGGTCACGGTCAATATCACGGTACTTACTGATGCGTATCGAAGGATACATTTAGAACTTGCCGTTAGGAACAGCGTCAAAGCTGATGGGATACGCGCCGACGGATCCTTTGGTGAATACAGAAAACCGTTTCAGTGGATCCCAACTTGTAATACTGACCGGTATCTTACCAGGACAGCATGGTGGGATTCTCTATAATGGGAATTATGGTGAGGAAGTTCTTTACCATCAAAATGTTTCTCAAAATGTTTTCTCAGGCAAAGACTAGTATGTCCGTGCACGCTCTCCATCACTTATTTCATTAATGAATGGGTGTACGCGTACTAGCACCAACGATATCCTTGGTTTTGAGATCGAGGCTGGGGGTACTCAGTTTGCTGCAGATATTACTGCACAGGCCGCATTGGGAACCTTGTTCGATGGCGATCGCTGGATGATCTATCAGAACTCTTTGACGGGTATCCTGCATTGGGATTTCGTATGCCATTTCGGTTTTTCTCTGGTATACACTGACGTATTCTAACCAGTCCGTGTTGGGAAGATTCATCAGCTTTCCTGTCATTGACTCACAGTATGTTACGCCCCGCTAACTGACGAGTCGGTCCACTCACCAAAGCCTAGAGCCACAGGGAGCATCAATCTGAATCTGACACAGGTTCTTGAATTGGGACAAATCTGGTCTTCAGACTCTTTACTTGTATTTGCTGAGAGCTTGTCACAGACCGTGACAGATGCCAATGCAGGGAGTCTCAAGGGAAACCGGATGTTCTTCACAAATGATTATATGGTACGATTTCTGTAGAAAATGCGAGCTTGCTAGCCATACTCATGTAGATACTAGGTCCATCGTGGTCCTAATTATGTGACTACTGTGAAGATGTACTCGTCAAGAACCCAGAACACGGAATGCACTAATTCCCAAAATGTAAATGTCGGATGGACTTCGGGATTACTTATCACATGGCTAAAAGATTTCTAGCCTCTTGGATTCCATCTCGCTGACGGAACGGTATACACCTACCTTCGTGGTGATGAATACGAAGATATTGTTGCTGCTTGGGACTGGAATCTTATTCCAGGGACAACAGTTGACTATGGGGCAACAATCTTGAGCTGTGATCACACACGGTTCACAGGTATTGAGAACTTCGTAGGGGGAGTTTCGGATGGGCAAAGGGGACTCGCTGTTATGAGGTACACAAATCCGTTTACCAAATCTCTGAAGTGGCAGAAAGTTTGGTTCTTCCTCGATGACGACGTACAACATGTGATGATAGCAAACATCACATCGACTACCAGTGCCCCAGTGTACTCCGTACTCGACCAACGTCTCCATACAACTTCTGTTGTTCGAGACGAAATAGTTCTTGAGGGAACTAGGTCACAAACTCTCTGGCACGGAAAAGTGGGATATATTGTACCGCTAAGCGATTCTGTGAAGTTGACTGTGGAAGCAGGGCAGAAAACTGGCAGCTGGTTGACAATAGGAACTTCGACGCAACCTCCTGCTATCGTTGATCTGTTTGCTGCTTGGATTAACCACAACTCCCTTTCAACGCCAATTGCATACACCGCTTTTCCTGGCATAGACCCTACGACGTTCTCGAAAAAGAGCAGGAAACTTCGCCTTCGAACAGTGCAGAATGATGCCCATGTATCTGCCATATACGATGAAGTTCATGAACTCTGCATGATTGTCTTCTGGGACATTGGTGGCGGTTCGACCACCATTACCCCTCCATCTAAGGGGCCTATCACAATCTCAACAAACGGCAACAGCGCTCTCATTTATAAACACATTTCCGGGGAGGTCGTTATTTCCGATCCATCACAGACATTGAGTTCTGTTGAAGTCAAAATGAGTTCCCCGCGAATGGACAAGACCTTGACATTCGCCATGCCGCAAGGGGGATTAGCAGGTAGTAGTGTAACTCAGAAAGTATGGCTCCCATAAGTAGTTTGTCTTGACATTGCCATTATTCATACTGATACCTTAAATATCAATGCTGGCTTCCAAAGGACAATGAAGTGTACAGCAAATAGATTCAGATCGCACGAGAACTATAACAGATCAAAACACTGGCTGCTCGGTATAACCCTCGGCTGGCGGTTGATAGGTTTCCTGGGGTGCGTGAGTCTCTTCTACGGGTACTGCAGGAGCGAAAGAGACGGGCTCTCTTTGCTCAGATGAGGGTTCGGAAACAATTTTGTCAACGGGAGGTTCGAAGATTTGGACGGAGTCAGGGAGGGGTTGACGAGGTCCAGTTTGACCCTCGGGATCAGATCCCTTCATACTAAGACAAGAAGATCAGAAACATTTGAATAAACATAAACAGAAAAACACACATTTTAACCTTGATACCAAGTACACCCTGCTTGAGGAGCACATGGCGAACGGCGTAGTCGACAAAGTCGCGAGCGGGCTGACCGGAGTGCAGCATAAAACCGTCGGTGAACTTCATTGACTTGGCACGAGCAGCGCGGAGCTTGCCAGAGACGACAACCTCACAACCCTTGGCACCAGACTCCATGACGAAACGGAGAACACCGTAGCAAGCACTGCATAGAAGAGGTGATCAGACGAATTTGCAAAGATAATCAGGACTGGTACACACCGGCGGACAGCAAGACCACCGAGGAGCTTGTACCTCAAACTCTCGCACTGAGCGATAGCAGAGAGACCACGGTATTGAACCTTTTCAGCATAAAGCTCGAGAGAGTTTTCGGGGAATTTGAAGCGCTTCTGGACGAGGGCGGTGAGTTCACGGATGCGGCGGCCCTTCTCTCCAAGGACTTCCTGTGTGTGGGTGGCACGGATGATGATCTTTATTGAATTGAAGGATTGAGGAATCTAGGGTCGGGAAGAGAGAAAGGATAATCACCTCAGTGCGGGCATGGGTGACTCGGACATCACAGCCAGAATATCCCTCCTCGGCGAGTTCGCGGGTGAAGAATTCGTTGAGTTCGGCGCGGAAGACACCGTCGGCGACAAACTTGCGCTTTTTGCTGATTTGGGCGGACATCTTGAGGGAGAAAAGTGCGGCGGGCGGCGACGAACGACGAGCTTGCGGATTGGCCGATTCACGCGCTTCTGTGGCTTGAGAAAATAGACAGTACCACCGCATTTTGCCGAAACCCCGCTATATCTTGACTTTTCTGTGTCTTCCCACGCCGGTCGTCTTCACCCATCCAGGTAAGTTTCTTCCGTTTCTTCCATTCTCCTCTTCAATGACGAGTGTTGTTATCTTACAACCTTTGGCACCTCTTAGTAGACTTGTTTCACGAGTAACGGGGCTCTGTCTCGCGTGATTCACTGACATGAATGACTTGCTGAGATTCTTTTTTATTTTTTTCGTTTTCGCATTCAAACATTTTGTCTTGACTACAGTGACTAACGCAAACACCCATACAGGTCGATTTCTTCCGACTGGCTCCTTGCAGCACATGTACTCTCTCGTTGTATTACAATTGTCTATATTTGAACATCAATGACATGTAGTGGTGCACCACCAATTGCATTAGTGGCGTGCTTCATTGACGAAAACAGCGGCGGCACCCATGCCACTACCAACACACATACTAGTGCATAAGAGGCTTCCATTAGTCCGATAGAGTTCTGCTAGACCAGTAGCAACTTGACGAGCACCAGCTAAACAAAAAAGAATCATTAGCGGCTGAATTAGCTCAGAAGAGGTTGGTAGAACATACTCATCCCGACTGGATGAGAAATGGCAATGGATCCGCCACTATCATCACATTCGGTCAATTCGAACGGGAACATACGTGATAGACCACATACTTTGGATTGATTTTCTCAATCGGAACTTGGAGTTCCTCGACACAATGAGCAAATTGCGATGCAAAAGCTTCGTTGATCTAAATTGAGAACCGGTCAAAACCATCCTCCAGCATTGAAGCTCAGTGAAATACCTCGAAGACATCAATCTCTTCCTTTGTCAGACCAAGCTGCGAAAGGACTCTGGGAATCGCGTATATTGGTGAAATACCCATATATCGAGGTTCAACACCTTGTCAAAGTCAATTTTCACTTTGATATATATATATATACTAGAGGTCGTACGTACCAACAATTGCGCTTCCAACCCATTTGCCAACAATAGGCAAACCATCTCTTTGTGCGCGCTCGCGAGTCGTGAGGACGCAAATGGCTGCCCCATCACCAATTCCACTGGCATTTCCAGCTGTAGTGGAAGCTTCACCCCAATTGGGAAATGCTGGCTTTAGGGAAGCAAGCGATTCGGCGCTTACGTTTGGCCGTATTGTGTCGTCTTTGGAATACACAGTGCCCTTGATCTCAATTGGAATGATCTCATCCTGGAAGATCCCCGAAGAAAGCGCCTGTACGGAATGAGTAATGCACAACAAATCGAGTAGAAGTGACCATTACCTTGTTAGCCCTCTCATGCGAGATCAACGCGTACTTGTCCTGCTTTTGGCGTGAAACCTTGTATGTCTCTGCAACCATTTCTGATGTCCAGCCCATAGGCTGCAGATGTAAGGAAGAGGACCTTTCAGTGGACGCCAAATCATACCTGGATACAATCATGGGCTTGAGGTGAGTTATCGACTGCCTCGCACACTTCTGGTGTTGGACGAGGGCTAGTGACCTGCTTATGAGTTGAGAGCTTAAAACGAAGAGGGCAGAAATACTGACTTGAGACTCATGCTCTCGACACCGAGAGCGAGACCAAGGGATGCCTCCCCTGCCTGAATAGATTGGGCGATACTGCGTATTGCCATCAAACCCGACGAGCAAAGCCGGTTCACCGTTGAGATGGGCACATGGTTAGGTATCCCGGCAGCCAAGGCCGCAGCGCGCGACAAATACAAAGGCGAAGGTGGATGGCACGTTCCTTGCACAGGCTCAGAGAAGGCAGTGGGTAGTGACAAGAGTATCTTACCGACACAGATATCGTCTATCTTGGAAGGATCGAGTCTGGTCTTGTCCAGGGTCGCCTGGGGTGCGATGTGTAAAGATACGTTGGAGAACATGGCAAGCACAGACTTGCCTTGAAGAGAGCATAAAGCATCTCATCGACGGGCACGTCTTTGAATTGCCCCTTCTTGGCCCTTCCGATAGGAGTACGCTTCGCAAAGGTAATGACGACATCGTCTGGGTTCTTCTGAAGAACAGCAGCCATGCCACGAGGGGCAGCCTGAGTCGATGCAGCACGGACGACGTGGGGGACGCGGTAGGCCAGGGAGGAGCGAAGGAACATGGTGGGGAATACGGGGAAGCTTCAGGGCATGGGTTGCCTTATGAGTGTTTGCTTTGCCAGTGAGTGCCGACGCCCGTCCCGATCGCGCTCAGAACCATGGTCACGTGGAAATATATTTCTACAGATGCATTATGGACAAGAGAATAAGTGTAGTATGGTAGTTTGGCTAGTGGTGTATGCACGACGGGGGCGGTCTGAGCTTCCAGTCAGCGGGGTTTGGACAAATAGCGACAGAATTAGTGGACGCACGATCATGAAAAGTCGGGCATGTTTCCGCCTTTTTTGTTTTTCCACATCCGAGTCAAGAAGCCGTAACAACTTTGGCAGAGGTGATGTGCAAGCTTGGGTTGCCCGCATGCAGGGCAGTTGACAATATCTGAAGTGAGACGTGAGTAGAACATTATGCATGCCAGAACGCTGGAAAAACGCACTTTGCCTGTCCTTCAATCCCTTGTTCGCACTGCGCATGGACTTGCGTGAGTGTGATATTTTAGATTTAGGCACAGCGAGAAGGAAAGGGGGTATGAGCTCAAGCAGCGAGTTGAGTGAGGGAATTGTCCAGGCGGAAGTGAGAAATGCAGGCAAGAGGGACGTGGCGAAGAGAGAACGACGGATTGCCATCGCGGCCATGGTGGTCGAGATGAAGACAATTCAGACTCCGCTGCTACCTGTTCGCTCCGTACGCCATGTTTCGCGCCACTCGTCCTCTGGCGAACGTCCTCAAGCGCACCACGGGCCTCACTGGTCTCGCCGTGCATCCAAATCCTCTTCCTCAACTCACAAAAACATACGAGGAAACCCTTTCCGTTCTCGCGTCCATTCCTCCGTCCTCCGTATACCGACAGGGCGTCGAGGCCCTCACCTTGCGCAAGCTCAACATCGTGAAGAATGCAAACGGAGACGTTGCTGCAGTCGAGAAGCAGCTAGACGAAGGGCAAATTGAGGAGGCGCTGGATGTCGCGTCGGATGAGCTCAGTCTCGCGGCAAAGATGGTTGAGTGGAAATCGTAGGTTTCCCTTTCTTGCTTCTTCCGCCCGCTCTGACCTGCCACCAGATGGGAGCCATTGGAGGAAAAGCCAGAAGCGGGACAGTGGGAATACACAGGGACAGCACCGCCGTCATAAATGTAGATAGATTTCTGTTGGGTGTCTGGTTTCGGGCCTGCATCAGAACGTAACAGCATGCTAAGGGGAGCTTTTCCGTCATGAGCTGGGATGGCCGAGTCGTTAAGGCGAGTGATTTGAATTCTCACTATCACTTGGTGTTTCACCGCGTAGGTTCAAATCCTGCTCCCAGCGTTTCTTTTTACTTTTCTTTTTTGAATCGCTTGTATTATTTGCCCTTTCCATTATTACCGTAAAGCTTTCTTGTCTCCTCCCACAACATGGACTCTCTCATCCCCTTCACTACATCGGGGTCTCTCGTGGATTGCGTGGACAGTACGTCTACCCCAAGTCAACTTCAGCATTCACCCCGCCTGAGCACTTCTCGTCTCTCCACCTTGGTATGCATTTTCCCCAGGGAAGATGCTTGTCATTTTACGAGACGGTCGCAAACTTCACGGTGTATTACGATCTTATGATCAGTTTGGTGAGCTTGCGTCCCATCTGGCAACGACTCGAGTTATCTTACAATTCGTTCTCTCTAGCAAACCTAGTGTTAGAAGACACAGTAGAGCGAATATACCACGGAAACGCCTACGCGGAAAGCTGGCGAGGTCTTTATCTGATACGCGGCGAGAATGTCGTTCTCCTAGGTGAAATAGTGTGTCATCTGATTCTTCCACCGCTCCTTCTCTCGACTCTAGTTTCCAGGATCTTGACCAAGAAGATGACATTCCCCTACAACAAGTAGATTGGCATACACTGGAACCTTTCCACAAAGCTGAAGCGGATGCAAAGAAGCAACGCGAAGAGACCAAATCCCAAATTCTCTTGGAAAAGAAGGGATTCTGTAAGGAAGGAGGCGAGGGAGATGGGTACTAGGGCTACTTTATGAGTTGTCCCATGGGGGTAGCGTGTCGTCTTGTCGGTTGGCTTCACAGGCAGATTCATTACGCCTATCAGAAGGGGGAATGGACTATATTGTACTACTGTGTTATACTTACATTGCTTTCCACCAGGTATTAGGACAGAAACCGAGTTATTTCCCAAGAAAAAGAAATGCCAAGAAAGCTACATGATTAAGACGAAGAAAACATGTATGACAAGCGAAAGCAGTGATTTCAAAAGCGAAAAAAATGGGAGTATGGGAGGGGAAAAATTAAGATACAGTCTATGTCATGAAGGGGCTTTGCGTTTTTTGCCCTTCTTCGTCGTCGTGTCGCCATTCGTTTTGCCTTTGGTATGGCCGTTGGGTAGTTTGGCATTAGAAATCGTAAGCGGCAGTTTACCAGAAGCGTCGTTACAGTCGCGCCCATTAGGTTCCAAAAGATCCTCAAGCCGTTTGCGAATTTCACGCTCTCGGGTCGTAAGGTTGTAGAGGGCGTCGTTCTTCATCTCCTTTTCTTTACAGACATCCTTTACTCGAACAGCTTGCCAACTGAAGTTTCAAGTTAGACATATGACTTCACGAGGAAGGTACAACGCCTACCCTGCATGACGGTCACAAGCTTTTTTCCCAGAACACCACCAATCTCCACTCGCACCATTCTGCAGGTCGTAGCTTTCAAGAACTCCTTCTCCTAGGTCAACGCATTGATCATCACGAAAGCAGAGACGTTGATCCCATCCACATTCATCGATTTGCTCTGCTCTCCTTGTCGCCAATTCCAACAGCTTTTCGCGCCACACGACATACTCCATCTCCTTCTTGATGTCTTCACGCAATTTGACAATAGAGTCAAGGAGTCCATTCAACCTCGCCATCTCACGTTCGGTCTTGCTTTTCTTCTGCTTGATCATTTGATCCTTGTCGACGTCCGTTTTGACGCCATTCGGTTCCATGGCACAAACCACGACACCTTCCCTTTTTTCAGCACCTTTAACGGTTTCCCATAGTTTCTCCTTTTTGCCACCCTTTTTTGCCCATGCATCGACACGCGACTGCATGTAATTGAGGCCGCATTCATCGGAACAATACTTTGAAAACGCGCCGCGAGCTGGCCGATGACACGCTTCAGGAGACGAAGGGTTGGCATGACAAAGTCCATAGAGACAACGCGTCCTGTATGTTGTCTTGAGGTTAAGATGTGGATGTTCTATGAAAAGGTGAGCGGCAGAATAATGATTTGAATCCAGAACAACACACTCACTCTCGATGCAAAGAGGACAGATGAACCAGTCCACAAGGTCAACCTCGAGATCTGGCATGTTCACGCACTGTGTATGATACCATTCATCACACCTGTGCGACAAAATGTCAGCCGCAATTACCACATCGCCGAATAATAGCCATACCGATCACAGGCAATCATGAAACGATCCTCATCATACGTTGTCTTGCAAACACAGTACAACTTGTCGTCCTCCTGATCTGACTCCTCCTCTTCCTCCTGTTTCTCTGCCTTTGCTTCGCTACCTTCAGCACCCATAGAACCATTGGGCATGACGGAAGTCGACCTCGATCGCGAGGCAGCAGACTTCTTGTTCCCCGTTGCAGCCTTTGACTTGGCAGCAATGGTGGAAAGAGAGGCATCTGAAATTTTTGGCTTCGGTTTTGGACCAGGTCTAGCTCGGGGTTTCGTGGCTGCTGTTCCCGCGGAAACGACGGCGGTAGCCTTGTTCTTTGCACCGGACTATAGACAAAGATCAGGTCATGGATGATCGGTATTATAAACAGGATAACGCACCTTTGATTGCACATCCTTCTTCTTCTTGTTAGAAGGAGTTGCAGTGCTGGCTGCCCGTTCCGTCGCCTTTTCTTCCTTCCCTCGTACAGGGGCGACCGATGTCGGTGGAGGCATCGACCCTCGTTCAGAGGCTGGACGTGTAGACGCTGATCGGCCAGTAGGAGGAGCATGAGCTGTAGGCGACGGGGACATGGCTGAAGGGGAAGTGTGCCTCCCCCCTTTACCAGGAGGTGGTGGCGGCTTGACCTTTGACGGAGTCGCTTTGACCGATTTTGTAGTAGGTCGCCGTGGAGGGGGCTGATCATCCAAAAGGCTGAGAAGCTCATCTTCAACGTCAACCTCCATACCAACATCTTCGGTCTTGGCGTCACCTGCATCTAATGTCTCCGCGACAAGCTCTGTAACGAGGTCGACATCCATATCCGTGTCGGGCTCAACCTTGCTGACTTGAGGCGGTAGTAACTCTTCAAGTTCTTGTTCAAGAGCGTCCGCCGCGTCTGGAACTGCGGAGGGCGCAGGTGTGCACGTCTTGGCTATGGAAGAATGACGACTGGAAGGGGACAGGCAGGCAGGCGGACTTTGTTTTCGCGGAGAAAGTGGCCGAGACAGACCAGGTTCATTATAGTCGTCAAAATGTTCCAGAAACCATTCATGCGCGTCTGTCTCTGCAGCTTTCGGAACGGGCACCGTTTGCAAAGGGGCAGTACGTTGTTTCTTGGACGGCACGGGTCCGGTAACTGTGCTGTGATCAAGAGTGGGCATGGTCCAAGATGGGGGTCGTTTCTTGGTGTCCTTCTCTGCAATTACAACATGGCCCTCTTTCTCCGGCTTAACGTCCTTCTCAAACGGCACTGTTATTTTCTGAACAGGAACGGGCCTATTCTCGTGTAAAGTCGTCTTTTCTCGTTCCTGCAGGGGAGACTTCCTCTCTTGCTCTGGCAGCTCGGTGGCCTGAGGCAGTAGGTCATGCAGAGATATCTCAATCTCTTCCGTTTTCTTCGCAGCGAAAGCTCGACCGGACTGGCTTCCGGGAGGCGAGCGTCGGCTGTGAGGGCTGAGCAAGCGCGAACCTCCTTCTCGAGATCCAGAGTTTCGAGAATTACCATTGTGTGCACCCTCACAATGACCTTCGCGCATCATTTCCTGCGTGTTTGTCTCCTGTGAGATGCCATGACGAGATCCTCCTTCACGCAAGTCGGCTTCATGTGAAGCGCTCTCGATCCGAGCTTCATTACGTGAAACTTCTACGGCAGTAACAGGTTGGACGCGATGAGATTCATGGTTGGGCATTATGAGCTCCACCAATCCCAGATGCTTCCGACCTTGTCCAGAGCTGGATTCTGGTCGGCGAGGCCCTGTGGTACCCGAATTTCCAATCGGTTCCGGTCGTCCATAACCAAGATCTCCCGTCATCATCTTCTCACGCTCGCGCTGGATACGTTGCTGCTCCTTTACAGACATGACTTGAGGAGGTGTATCAGAGTATCGTCGTCTCTTGCCTGAGTCGGCGGCTGCTACTGCTTGGGAGAAGGGAGGTGGAGAGAGAGGAGGTACTGAATCGGGGTGGAGCAGGTGATGGGGTTGGCCTGGATCCGACTTGCGGCCGCTGGAATGTAGATGGGTCGTAAGAGGACGAGAAAGGGGTTGGGGTGGGGATTCTACATGCAACATGGAATGAGAAGGGGGTGATAGTATCTGTCTCTCTGTGAATGTGGGTTGACGGTCTCGAAGATACATTTGTTGTTGTTGTTGTTGTTGTTGTTCGTGAGACAAAAGCTGCTCGTGATGGATGCGTTGACGGTGAAGGTCAAGCTGCGGGGAGTAATAAGCAGGCTGGGGAGAGCGATAAGGGACATCTTGAGGTGGATGTGAATCGTCCCGATGTCGGGGAAGAGAATAGACGGGACTGCGTACGAGGATGGGTTGGACTGGACTGGCGACGGGCTGTCGTGTTTGTATCTCCGACTCCGAGCCGCTCAGGCGTCGACGCTCTTCAGTGGCAACGTGGACAAGAGCTTCGAGACCAAACGACTGGAGCTTTGCGGGCACTGCAGCGTGGCGAGAGGACGACGGTCGGGGAGAATGCAGCATCTGGGAAGACGCCGAGAACGTGGGCGGCGTCGTCGAGGATGAAGTATGGCGGATAAACTGCGACGACGACGACGACGACGGTTGGCTTGGCTGTTTGAGATGCGGGGCAAGGATGACGGGGTCTGATATTTGGTCGTTGCAGAGGAGAGAGGAGATGTCAAGGCGACGAGACGCCATTGTCGGTGGCAGAGGACGACGGCGAGGACGACGGCAAGCAAAGCAGCGACGGCGGCGACGAATCAGTAGCTCTGATGTGACAGTGTGACAGATATGATTGTGTATTTTAAAATTAATTAATAAAAATGTACAACGAGACATTGCGACAGTGCCTACACGGCGACCACGAAGGATCATCCGCCCGCGCTCCGAGGAACACAAACAAGCCCGCCGCACCCAAGTCCCATCGCGGATGGCTCTCCAGCACACTATGACGGTCTCAAGGTCCTCGACCCACGCCAGTCCTGCACGCAGGCGGGCGAGTCGTCGTCGAGATGCTTTTAAGCGGCTAAAGAGACGTCAGTGCGGGCTGGGAGACGGCGAAGAGGGAACAGACCTGTGAAAATGCGTTGGGGAGGAGTGGGCGGGGGAGGTGGTTATATAGGCAATCATCAACTGTACAGTACCTCGGGGACCCCGGAAACCGGGGGACGAATCTGGGGTCCGAAAAAAAAGTATCGAGGGACGTTGAGCCAAAAAATCGTGCAACGGACACCAGCACAAGTCACATCTGATTGAAGGAAAAAAAGGGCCCCGTCAGCATGTCGGTGGCCACGAAAAATCCCTTTGCCCTCTTGGAAGGTCCGTCCTCATCGTCCCTCCCGTCCTCCACCCTCTCATCATCTTCCTACAGAAGCCTCCTCCAGGCCCCCCAGCCCTGCCCCCGCTGCTCCCGCCCCTGCAGCCCCCCCTGCCCCTGCCCGCACTTCTCAAAAGCCCAGGGGAGGCCCCGCTGCCCGCGGTGGAAAATACTATGCTCGTGGCGGCAAGTCTGCTTCCAAGGATCCCAAGCCCAACCAGAATGGTGTAGAAGAGCCCGCTGCCACAGAAGGCCAACGGAGATGTACGATCATGTCTCTCTCCTCCTCTCATCAACTTGATTATCTTTCCATCAGTCGAAACCCGTGGAAGGGGTCGTGGTGGTCGAGGCGGGGCCCAGCGAGGCGGCCGTCGTCCTTTCGACAAGCACAGTCAGACCGGTAAAACGTGAGTTTATCAGAGTTCACTCATCAGAGTTCCATCCCCCAACCCTTTAAAAGCGACTCGTACAAGAAAATCCAACAGTCATGGGGAGGCGCTGATGGCAACACCGAGTTGAAGGTCGAAGAGGCTGCTGCTGTCGATGCCACCGCTGAGGCCGACGAGTGGGCTGCAAAGGGGGGCAATACCACCAATTGGGATGCTCCTGCCCAGGACGCTGCCCCTGCAGCAGAAGGCGACAAGACAGACGGTCGCCCTCGCAAGGAGAAGGAGCCAGAGGAAGAGGACAACACCCTCACCCTCGACCAATACCTCGCCCAGCAGAAGGAGAAGGAGGCTGTCGTTCCCAAACTCGAGGGCGCTCGTCAAGCCAATGAGGGTGCTGACTCCAACATCTGGAAAGATGCCGTTCCTCTCTCCAAGGCCGATGACGATTCATACTTTGTTGGCAAGGTGAGCAAATTCAACTATCTGCCCCACCCTTGTATCAACAAGTTCCTTCAAGACCAAGGTTGCTCCCAAGGCTCGCGCCAAGAAAGAAGAGAAGCAGTTTATCGAGATCGATGCCCGCTTTGAGCGACCAGACCGTGGTGGACGTGGTCGCGGTGGACGTGGTGGTGATCGCGGTGGTGATCGCGGCGGCGACCGAGCACGTGGAGCAGGACGTGGTCGTGGGGCGGCTCGTGGCAATCGTTCGGCTCCTCAGCCTGTTGTCAATGTCGACGACCAGACTGCCTTCCCTTCCCTGTCTTGAAATCCCGTTTTCTTCTCCCAGGGTAGCGCGAAAATCTTGTCATAAGGTTTGGGTTCAGGTTCTTGACTGCCGCCCACCGTCGTATAACATTTCAATTCATTTTCCTCTCTTTCGACGTGACATCTGTTCTTTCATCTTGCTTTTCTACCTGATATCGACTTGTGGCACGATCCTTTCAATGAAAATCGATGACAACACAGATAGTTATGTAAAATGTGTAGGTTTGATTTGTGAGCAAATTTGAACAGCACCTTTGTGCGCGTATGGTCACTTGATACGCGACTTTGAAACTTGTCCTCTTTATTCTGTCACCATCTCCTTAGACAAATGCTTGAAAAGGTCTACATCGCTAGACACGGTAATTACTCGGATGACTCTGGTATATCCCTCCTTTGATAATCGGTTCTAGGTTATAGACTGAATTGGGTCTCAACCAATTGGTAGATGTACACCCCTCCAATCACCCTCAGCTCTTCATATTGAACGATCACAGGAAAAGCAAGACTGGGCTTGCCCGTGATCCTCCTTTGGCAGCATTCGGAGAGGTCCATCCTCCATCGACTTATCTGTCCCTATATAAACGTGTTCTTTAGACTCAAGCCCAGGAACTCGGAGATTATTTCTTATCTCTCCCGGAGAACGAGCGACCCACCGCCATATTTTCTTCCCCATTCTGTCAGTTCTCATCATCCTCCAAGTCACCAGACCACTTTCTGAAATTGCACACCAGATCGTTGCCTGCAAACTGCAAAACCCGTATCATCTGCCCTTGGTATCCCTATCTACGTGGAGCATGGTGAGCTCTTCCCCCCTGAAATCTTGGCGATTATCTGTCTGTCCATCCTCGCTGACCCCCATCAGGGCTCGCGGAATGGTTTTCGCCTGTCGTTCCTGGCACCGGACTGCACCCGCGTCCTGGGTCTGCAGAATCACTGAGACAATACTTTCCCGAGATTGACACCTCATGGTCGTCCGTGTGGTACGTGTCCCGCAAGGGTGAGGACGTCAACCAAATCCATGACCGTACCGACGGATTTCTGGAAGCTTTCGAAGTGGAATTAGAACGTAAATTTACAGTCAAGCATTCTCGTGTTCTCCTCGTGAGCCACGCAGCTACGATTATCACTCTGGTGAGAAGCCTTTTGGACAACAGGGACTTCCCTATCCGAGTTGGATGCTGCTCGATCTCGGAGTTTGAACGCGTCCCGGGTGAGCAACGTAGACTGGGGAGTTGGAAAGCACTACGCCTTGCGGATGGTTCTCATTTGAAGGACGGTGCATCCAGAGATTGGGGATTCGAGGATATAGAAATTTCAGGGGGAAAGGTCTGTGCAGATATTGTCTGTCTTATGGCCCTGGGTATTGATATTGCCTGAAGGTTGTCAATGACCCCGGAGTGCCTGGGTCAGAACTTCTAGATGAGAAAGACGAACCAGTTGGTTCTCAAATCCATATCTCGAGTAACCTTTGACGATTTGACACTGTACATACATTCCCCTTGTAGATTTATTTCCTACGACACAGCACTAGAATCGAATCCAAGCACTAGCATAGCTAACGCTCGAATCCTCAATAGTCAGGCAGGCGCTACTTTGCTCGTATCGTACCCATTTCAGTGTAGGCTGGATACCCTTCGAACCCTCCAGTGATGTTAGCGCTCCGAGAAGAACGCCAATAGGGTGTCGACCACATATCGTGTTCTTGGTCTTTGAAAGATATTCTGCAAATGCTATATGCGCGGCTCCTGCGCTGGAAGGCGTCAGAGTTAATAGATCCATCCCTTCGTGGTCAAGCTGTCGAATCGATTCGTGGATCGGATTGGCCAGGGTTGGGGCGATGGAACGCGTGAGCCTGATTGCAGGAGCATCGCTGGGTACCGCTTCCGGGTAGTAATACGTGTATGAGAATCTTCTGCCCCTGTTTAACGGTCAGTGGCTATCTAATTCTAGTCCTTGACCATTTACCAGTGACAAAAATCGCTCGAGACGACACAAAATGTGTCTTTACGGTCCAGATAAGGCGCAAGTAGGGAGCCAAAACTGGCCTCAACTTGCTTGGAAATAGAGCCAACCACGATGGGAACAATTTTAATGTCCTGTCTGGACAAAGCGGTCAGCGAGCTTCGGCAACGAGAGACGTGAAGCATTACCCCGCAAACACTTTCCGGACATAAGGCAAGTGCATCTCTATGCTGTGCTCTGCTTCATCAGCCTTTATACTCATTGATTCAAACCGTCCAGTGCCCCGAAGTTCCTCGATAGCTAACCAAAGATCGTTAGTGGCGCATACTGAGTTTTGTCACACGACGTACTCTCGGTATCCAGAGGCAACTTGCCTATGGGCGTGTCATACTCCTTGCAAGACGAAAGAGCACATCCTTCGAGATAAAAATGATGAGATGGTCCGAGAATGAAAACACGTTTGCTAAGAGGGAAGATATCAATTCAGAGTCTGGGCATGCAGGGCGGACAATATACATACATTCCAGTCGTGTCTATACTCTTGTATGCCCATGCTGCAGCAGGTCCTGAATATGCATAGCCAGCATGACTATATATAGAGTGAGGTCAGGGAGGAAGAACGATGAAGTGCCTCTGACGGTGCAATGACTGCCTTGCATCCTTTAATGGGATATAGATCATCGGATGGCGTGACGGATGCTAGCCAGGCTGCAAGTTCTGAATCCAGTTCTGATCCTGGGGAAAGGTAAAAACCAATCTTAAATACGATGAGACTATCGCTTACCATCGGCACCATACCAGCTACCAGCATGAGATGCCCGCCTTACATCACTGGAGACATAAGTAGAAGAAATGAAGGGATCATCAAAAAGCCGACTTGCTTTCCAGCTCGCCAGGAATGCATATTTAGAGAATAGAGTCGATGGTCAAAGTCTACGATACTGATGAATTGATGTTGATTCCAAAAGAGGACAGCTTTGTGACAAGTGAGGTCAAAATTTACATATGCATAGAGGCATGGCGGATGTGGATGAGTATTCCAGCATATGTGTTTTACAAGTATGAGATGCATGAAAACAAAACCCATCCTCTACTCCTCTGACCGCAGACGGGCAGCAGAGTTCGTCACCTTGATGCCCAACACCTTAGCCCTACATGATAGATACATTAGATTCGTCCCCACCCAGTAAAATCACCCCACGTACCTCTCGAGGATTGCCGTGCGGTTGCGGCTGGAAACATTGTGGGCGATCTCGGCAGCGAAACTCTTGTTGTGCATAAGGAGAAGATCAACTTCCCGAAGGTTGTTGACCACAAATTTCTTCAGACCGTTGGGAAGGAGATGGCGCGTCTATTATAGTTTTAGTATAGCCAAAGCAGAAAACCCATGTTATTGCTGTGTACCTTGGCATTGCTACCATAACCAATCTGTAAAATATGCGTCAAGCTGGATGTGGGAAAGAAAAGACGGAGTTCAACGCACTTTGGGCATGGCGGTTTGGCCCTTGAAGCGACGCCTGACCCTGTTATCAATACCCTTGGGTTTCCTCCATGCCTCCTTCACACCATGGTAACGATCGGACTGGTGGCGCCTGCAAAAGGTTCAGAATGAAGAGTACAGCGGAGGAAAAGGGACGGACTTGAATTTGTTGGTGCGCTTTTTGACGATAGGGATCTTGACGGCCATGACAGGCTGTGGAAAAGAAATGTGGTTAGCAAGAGCTCTGACCTCCGAAAGGTCATCCAGTCAGAGTCGCGCCCATCCAACCCGTCCAACCATTTCACAGCAGCAATATGGATAGCGTTGGACTCGTCAGGAAGCGCAGAATCGATTGGCGGCGTGAAATTGGTGTATAGGGGGCACTCACAGTTTTGAGGGCTTGAGGGTTGACGGCGTTGACGATTCTAAGCGTAGCAACACCGGATTCTCGGCTGTCACGTGAGACTGGATGCACTGCCACAAGTCAATAACCAGGCGGGGATTTTCTTTGCGGCGCACGGAGGCGGAAGAAGATTAGATTTGCAATGAAGTTATGGTGGAACAACGGAGAGTGGGTCCGACAATTGTATTCAGTCTGGAATTGAATCGAGAGTGGGTTGGACCGCATTTGGTAATGCACGTGGGTGAAAGAGATATTGTCAGAGGAGGTTGTTTTACGCAGCTCCACTGTAGGCTGACCTTGCCGCTCTACATGCTGTCGGCACCTGTTGTTGATTTGACGTTTGACGATGATGACTGGAAGACCCCGCCCCTCGCGGCGAAATACTACGGGGCTGCAAGCGTGGGCAGCTGGGGGGTTACGTCAATTGGGAGGGGCTTTCATTGGAACGACCACAGCAATCCCGTGTCGAGGTCGCCATGTTCGCCCATGGCGGCGAGCATCGAGCCTGTGTCTTGCGAGCCAGTTGCCGCACAAAAAAACCACCGTCCATTTGCCGACGCAGCCCCAATCGTCCGTCCGTCCAGTCTTACCCCCACTACCTCCTTTTCCCTTCACATGACTTCCGCATCTTCGTCCCTCACTGCGTCTCCCATACTGTCTCGTCCAACCTCCCCCCCCCCTCCCAGTTCCTCTCCAAGTTCTCCCCGACCCCCGCTTTCGCGGTCTTCCTCATCTCCCCGTTCTCGTAAACGCTCTTCGCGTCAACGCGTCTCTCTTATCGCCGGTCGTGTCTCCATCGCTCCAATCGAAACCCCATCCTCTCCAACTCTCCTGCCCCAAAGCTTGCGCAGGACTGAAAGCGAGGGCAGTTCTCTCAGTACGGCTGTGAGCACCCGTGCGCCCTCTCCAAACTCCGATACAGAGAAAGAAGCCTTTCTCGGTGTCCGTACCATCTCTGATTTCGTTCTCGAAGGCGAAATCGGCCGTGGTGCTTATGGTTTGGTCAAACGAGCACGGGAAATCCAAGCCGACGGCTCCACCGGAGTGCGTCTATTTTCTCCATCTATGCCCCTCCATAGCTGAGGATATTCCTGTAGCCCCCCGTTGTCATCAAGCAGATCATCAAGTCTCGTATTCTTGCAGACTGCTGGAAGAAGCACCACAAGTATGGAACAATCCCAATAGAAATCTACGTTATGTCTGCGATCTCTAATACTTCATATGTATTGCCTCCTACTCGGCCCTGGGATCCCTCTCGGCTCTTGAGAACACCAGCACTGCTAGAACCGTCATCAAATGACTCGACAGAAGGTTCTTGGGTCGAAGGCAAGGTTGTCAAAGGCCACCCCAATATCTGTCCTCTGCTGGACTTTTTCGAGGATAGTCACTTTTATTACCTCGTCTTACCCTCCACGACGCCGGAGCACCGGGACAACGAACCTCCTCCGCCTTCCGATCTCTTCGATCTAGTGGAAACTTTTCCGCAAGGGCTTCCGGCGAATGCTATTCGATCTTATCTCGGACAGATTGCCGACGCTCTGTTTTTCCTCCACTCACATGGAATTGGTACGCTTATAGTTCTTCAGCTTTCAGCTGTTTTCTGAACAAGTTGTGATCTTGTTACTGCCAGTACATCGTGACGTGAAGGATGAAAATGTCGTTCTCGGACCAAAGGGAAGATGCATTTTGATCGATTTCGGTAGTTCCGGGCTCGTAAAGAAGAATGGTTGGGATACATTCAGTGGAACGTACGTTTCATCCGCCGCATGAGGAAGATCCATGCTGATCTCCGTCTCAGGCTTGACTATGCAGGGCCAGAAATCCTGCGTGGTGAGCGATATTACGGCAAAGAACAAGACGTATGGGCATTTGGGGTTGTGGCGTATGTGCTACTTGTAGGTGAATGCCCTTTCATGACTGCGGAAGAGACCCAAGAAGGGTTGCAATCACCCTTTGCAAATGCTTCGATTGCACTAGACGAACGATGTGGAGAAGGCAAAGAACGTGAGGACGAAGAACCTGATGGCGGATGTGCACTTGGCGACGCGGCTGTGCTTGTCAGGGCATGTCTGCAGGTCGACGTCTCAGCGCGGCCTTCGTTTGAGAAAATACTACAATGCCGATTTTTGGCAGGTGCTGGTGGATGGGGCATGGAGGATCAGTAGGGTACAGGGTTTTGGGAATGATATCTATTTCTGTATTTCAGCCACGACGACGGCCTGTACTGTTTAAACGATTGCCGGGAGATGTAACAGAAAGCCTGTAGTTTTAACCTGAAAATTTCTCATGGCCCGCACCGTCGCAAGGGGACGGAGTCGAGGAGGAGTCACGCTGACTTCCCGAAAGTGCAGCGTGACGGAGCCGAGTCACATTGATATTATCAATCAGATCAGATCTCACAATCGATAAAAAATTTCACCTCAAATACTATAACTAGGCCAAAAAGTTTCGTGCCATCTCCCTCTTCCCTACCACCACCTTCTCCCTACTTTCGCTCGTCGTCCAACACACAAGTGAGTTCCTTCCTCCTTCTCCCCGTGCCTTCCATGCCCTGTCTCCTCCCTCCGTCCTGCGATCCCCCCCCCTCCTCATCGTTATCTCTTTTCTATCACTGATCTACAACGATCTCGTTTGCTAACCATCTCTCATTCAGAACTCATCAGAAATGGGAAAGGAAAAGACTCACGTTAATGTCGTTGGTACGTTATATCGTTGATCTCTTGATCAGGACGCTGGCTTATCTCTCCCTAGTCATCGGTCACGTCGATTCCGGCAAATCCACTACCACCGGTCACTTGATCTACAAGTGTGGTGGTATCGACAAGCGTACCATCGAAAAGTTCGAGAAGGAAGCTGCTGAGCTTGGCAAGGGTTCCTTCAAGTACGGTACGAATCTTTGTTCCTTGTCCACTGATATCTCGATATCTTATCTTGATACCAGCCTGGGTGCTCGACAAGCTCAAGGCCGAGCGTGAGCGTGGTATCACCATCGATATCGCCCTCTGGAAGTTCGAGACCCCCAAGTACTACGTTACTGTATGCCGTTCTTGCTCCTTCACATCCACCCTTTATCTCACGCTTGTCTATCTAGGTCATCGATGCCCCCGGTCACCGTGACTTCATCAAGAACATGATCACTGGTACCTCCCAGGCCGATTGCGCTATTCTTATCATCGCTGGCGGTACTGGTGAGTTCGAGGCTGGTATCTCCAAGGATGGCCAGACTCGTGAGCACGCCCTGCTTGCCTTCACCCTCGGTGTCAGGCAGCTTATCGTCGCCGTCAACAAGATGGACACCACCAAGGTCAGACGATCTTTCTTGATCTTCTCTTCCTAGCTGATGGTATAATTTTACAGTGGAGTGAGGACCGCTTCAACGAAATCGTCAAGGAAACCTCGACCTTCATCAAGAAGGTTGGTTACAACCCCAAGACGGTTGCCTTTGTCCCCATCTCCGGCTGGCACGGTGATAACATGTTGGAGGAGTCTACCAAGTGTGTATTAATCATGAGATATTTTTAACACCAGTTAATTGCTATTCGTAGCATGCCTTGGTACAAGGGCTGGACCAAAGAGACGAAGGCTGGTGTCGTTAAGGGCAAGACCCTCCTCGATGCCATTGATGCCATTGAACCCCCTGTTCGTCCTTCTGAGAAGCCCCTCCGTCTTCCCCTCCAAGATGTCTACAAGATTGGTGGTATCGGAACAGTGCCCGTTGGCCGTGTTGAGACAGGTATCATCAAGGCTGGAATGGTCGTCACCTTCGCTCCTTCCAACGTGACCACCGAAGTCAAGTCCGTCGAAATGCACCACGAGCAGCTCGAGCAGGGTGCCCCTGGTGACAACGTCGGCTTCAACGTCAAGTGGGTGCCTTCGCTTGTCACGCGACTGAAACTCGTTTAATCATGCTTGCGCAGGAACGTCTCCGTCAAGGATATCCGCCGTGGCAACGTCTGCTCTGACTCCAAGAACGACCCCGCCAAGGAGGCCGCTTCCTTCAACGCTCAGGTCATTGTTCTCAACCACCCCGGTCAAATTGGTGCTGGTTACGCTCCTGTCCTTGATTGCCACACCGCCCACATTGCTTGCAAGTTTGCCGAGCTCATCGAGAAGATTGATCGCCGAACAGGTAAATCCCTCGAAGACGCGCCCAAATTTGTCAAGTCTGGTGATGCCTGCATCGTCAAGCTTGTTCCCTCGAAGCCCATGTGTGTTGGTGAGTGTTGGGATATGCTTTGTCTCACACACTTCTCATTGTCCTGCAGAGTCTTACAATGAGTACCCTCCTCTCGGTCGTTTCGCCGTCCGTGACATGAGGCAGACCGTTGCCGTCGGTATCATCAAGTCAGTCGACAAGTCCGAGAAGTCTGGCGGCAAGGGTTAGTAATTTTTGTTCTATTTCGCCATCGATGACTAATTTCGTCCTTCCATCTAGTGACCAAGTCTGCGGAGAAGGCTGCCAAGAAGAAGTAAATAGATGTAGAACTATTGTATCATTTTTCTCATCGGTTTCTTCTTTCATGTTGTCATGTCAATTGTGCTCGTATCATTACCCCCTCACGATCCTCACCGCATCTGTATTCAACCAATTGATCTCTGCATGTGTATCATGGAAAGCACAATAAAAAAGGTGGAGGACACTTCTCAAGCCAATTCGCGAACAAATTCAATAAATGTTTTATGTGTTTGTTGGGCCGTTTCCCTCTACTACTGTGTCTGTATCTGTGGAATATGGTCTTGTACTCTGTATTATGTTCCGTACTGCCTGTTATGTCAAATGTTATTGAGATATCAAAACGGTTCGGAGTAAGAACATACACCACTGATTGGTCTTGAATAGTCCACATGATCACGTAGACTTGCGGAACTAGAATGCTGACTTGAGGCAATCCGTGTCCCGAGTTGTGGCGTGAGTAGATTCTCAAGCATCCGTGAGCTTTCCGTATTGGTAGGTGACGGTAAAGGGGGCAAGGTAGCCGCCGGCCACAAACCATGGGCTTCAATTGATCCTAGAGTAGGTTTATTGGGTCGATCAAGAGTCATGGTCCCGACAGTTTTGTGTGGAGGTGCGGACGGCGGTTGATACAGTTGCTGTAAAGGCAGAGAATGGCATGAACTAGACTTGTATGTCATTTTATCGATGATAATAGTGGGCAAGGAACCACGACTAGGGCGAAGACGACCAACGAGATTCTTCAGGTTTAATGAGCTCCGCGATCGAGGGGCGTTTGCGGTCACAAGCCCATGCTCAGATGACGCGGTAGCTGAAGCGTGTCCGTAAGAAAGCGCGTTTGCGTACATGTCGCTGTGTGAAGAAGAACATGCATACAGATGTCCATGAGATGAAGTAGGGGTACGGAAATGACCATGAGATGAAGAGGTACTTGCATAAAGATGCCCATTTGAAGAAGTACCCGCGTATAGGGATGGCAAACTACTCCTCGCATCCACATTGAGGGGTCCATTAGGAAACGGTTCGCACCATGCAGATGGTGGAGGCATCGAGGAATGATAAGTGTTGTTGGGGAACGGAAATGTCATTTCGACCCCTGCCCGATGCGAAAGAGGTTGATGCGCCAAAGACCGGCTCTGCGTATGTGAAAAGCTGCTCTCCGAACTGTTCACTTCGTGGGTATTGTGTTCAGCACCTAAAAGCTCAGGTCCAGAATGCGCCATTTCACCGGTGTGTGTTGCGCTGCCCAATTGCTGAAATGATCCATTTGAGTGTCTCCTGACATTTTGTGTGTAAAAAAGCGCATCGTCGTCGCCAGCAAGTGGAGGTTGCCAGGGAGTAAACTGCAAGCCGGCAGGATTCCTGAAGTCTCCGAACCCGTAGCGTTTTCTTTTGCAGCGCCTGCATAGGCAGAAAAGAACGATAACTGCTACTATGATGACACAGGTGCAAGTTACTGCAACGCCAACTATTGCTCCAGTGTTGCGCGCAAATCTAGAAAGTAGTGTCATGTCAGTTGCCAATTTTCACGAGTTTTCGAGACTTGCCCATTTGAACCTCTGGAGCTGTCAGTACTCAGTACTCCTGGTTCGAGCAAAGTTGACGTTGACATTGCACCATTGCGATGGGCCGTTGATGTAAGTGCAATAGTAGTTGAGATGGTTTTTGTCGAGAAAATGGGCGAAATCTCCGTCGATAAAGTTGGCGGTAAGAAACTTGTCGTTGATGGTTCTGGCGTCGGATGCTGCCTGATAGAACTAACTAATGTAAAGCTGAAATATGGGCGTTAGAACCAGGGATAGAAGCCTGATTGGTTGCGACATACCTAGAAGAGGCAGAAAAGTCACTAGAAGGTGTAAAACTTGAAGTAGAAGGTACAGAAGAGGTGCTGGATGGCGTATTTTTGGAGGTTACAGATGGTGATGCTGATGATGAATGTACAGATGAGTTGGGTATACTGTCAGATGATTCCGGGGAGGATGAAATCGGATTCATTATGCTCGAAGATGATGGCAAAATCGTAGTAATCGTAGTGTTAGTAGTGTTAGAACGTGAGGTGTTCATTACAGATTGAGACGTAGATAGTGGTGGCATTAACGTTGTTGATGAGATTAGGGTTTCCGCGGAAGTCGGTTTCTGTGTTATACTTGGGGCAGACGGAGACATGGGGGTAAAAAGTGACGTGAAAGACGTTTCCGGGTACTCCGAAGTAATTGTCGGAGGAGGATCTGAAGATATAGAGAATGAAAATGTGGAGATAGTCGTTTCGGGAGCAGGTGGTGATTCTGTTATACTCGTGGACGTAGAAGCGTGATTCCAGCCTGACGAGGACGCTGTAGCACTAAGTTCGGACGATAGCAGTGGAAGTGTATACGATGGGACACTGGAACTTGAAGTATCATCGAGTGATGATATTATGCCCTTTGAAATATACCCGAGGTTTTGGATCAACGACGCGTGCGAAATTGGTGGTTGTCCAGGTTCCTTGAATGTTTGCGGAGGTGAAGGTGGATGTAGAAGGCTTCCGGACAGTCGAGACGTGAATTTATAACGACCTGCGAAATCCACGTCGGCTAGCATCGGAGTAGATGCAAGCTGAGTTGCGTCTGCTATCGAAGATGCTACAAGTGTGTCAATAGGAGTTCGCGTCAAGAGAGTCTTACTGACGAGGGGAGACGAGAGAAGCAAAGACTTCTCGATCGGCCACTTGTCTTGTACTTTGTGAGGTGTCAAGGCCACTATGTAGAATGTTTTTGGTTTCGCATTTAACAACTACGGAAGAGGGAAGCGAGTAAGAACTTACGGACGGACACATTGCGTTGTGCCATGCGATTGAGAGACCGGCGCATCCACTTTGCCCGAGCTATGGATATCCCTTACCTCAGAGGAAAAAGAAAAAGACATGTGGGGGGTCATTGCAGCAACCGATGACGAGCAGACTCCAAGAGGTATGTGCCTGGATTGGTGTGCCTGGATTGGTCTTTAATGTTCGCAGCAAATGAGACAGCGGCAGGTAACATGTGAAGGCGGGGTCCGAGACACAAAATCGCTTCGCGTGAAGAGCAACTTATCTTTCCTAGGTCGACCACCCGTTCAGAAGCTGATGTATGGGGTTGAGTTAGGGGATTGCAGTTCCAGAACCAGCGAAAAGGTATAAGAGGACCCGGGGCTGCTAGTTGATCACGGTCTATTGAGCTGACAGTGTCACCATGTGTACAAGCACCACAATAAATATGGATACGCTCTCCGAGTCCATGCCGGAAAGGCAAAATTTGGAAGACTACATTCATCCTGTCAATTGGAGTACGGCAGTCAGGGTCAGGCTAGAAGAGTGTTGTCAGGCTCACTGCCACCCGTGTCACCTTTGCTGCCAGTGTTGATGAACAATTCATCCGCCTTTGTCCCCTTCAAATAATCTATAACAATGTCAGTTCTAACTTGAAGTCAAGGCTGTGATTCAGATCCGAATCAACATCTTGATATCCCTATTTGTTACCCAAATAATTATAATTTGTGGCGTGGCCAAGTAGTTATGACAGTGAGACCTTGAATGTCATTCGGACATCGATTGGTGGAGAACTGTGGAGAAGTGGTCATTAAAAATTGCCGAGGAGTTCATACGAGAACCAACAAGTCAGAACACGGTTCTCTCTTCCAAAAAGGAGAAGGATTGCAACTGTAATGGCAGCCATGAGACTCGCGTGCCCGAAGTAGGCTGGTGATTGACCTGTATAATACATAGTACAACCCATTTTTTATGGATCCTGAATGCATCAATGGCTGATCTAGCATATATGCTCTAGTTCTCCACCAGAACTGAGGCGCGGCCCAAGATCCCTGCCCACCGTCCTCTCAAAGACCTCTAGCATGAAGTTGAACAAG
The DNA here is from genome assembly GCA_018857285.1 of Termitomyces sp. Mi166#008. Taxonomy (NCBI): domain Eukaryota; kingdom Fungi; phylum Basidiomycota; class Agaricomycetes; order Agaricales; family Lyophyllaceae; genus Termitomyces; species Termitomyces sp. Mi166#008. The sequence continues at coordinate 76,975 of JABAKA010000010.1, forward strand.
GACCGGGTCAATGCAGCATCCCAACGACCTTTGGAGTGCTCGTCACGAATAAAGGCATGCTGCGCTTGAACCTCAAGGAACTAATCGGCAGTGAGACCTTGAGGCCCGGCCATCAAAACGTATTAAAAGAAGACATACCGACACGGGAACGTTTCCATCCTCTAACACCGAACGTATAAGGTCACGACCTGTTCGAGGGACATGTGTATCCTTGTTCCCTGACTTGTCAGAATACTATGACATGGGCCCGGGACCGGTATGCACCTGCTTTCCAAAAATCATCTGCTCAAGTAGTCAGCGAGCTAGCTATGAAGGATGATTTGAAGATATCATACCACCAGCTCACCCTTACCCGAGAGATCTCCGTTGCGAACACGAATCAATGTATCATCGTTCTTCCCTTTTCCCAATGACGCGCTGTGTATGTCAGTTGCGAAAAAGCAGACGGAAGCCAAGATACGAGAGTCGAAAGCTGCCTGAAGTCAACTGGTGGTCAGAGCCGGGAGCAAAAGGGCCGAATTGGAAGCACACACCCGAAACGCCTAGCATCAAAAGTCATTACGAGCGAGTGAAATCAGTTTGACAAGCTTTTGAGAACGTACAAGATGGCCGCCGAGACACATTCCAGTTGCTTGAGTATATTTGATGAGCCTATTTGTTCGATAGAATATAAGAACGGGGAAAGATCAACCTGCTATACGACCATTGCAGTTGTTTAGGGATGTAAGAAGATCGATTGAGAGTGTAGCGTCCTTATGCAGACAGCTAAGGTCAAGTCGCTAGGTTATGTGTATATGATCATACATACCTCATCATAAGCAGCAACTTCTTTTTCAATCTACGGTTGGAATTAGACACACCACAATGCCTTGGACTTCCCCAACTCGCCTTGTATTGGTTGCCTCTATCAGTACCTGGAGGAAGAAATTGGGTTAACTTGGGCGATGATCAAATACAACTTAGAGAACCAGATACCTTCCGCATCGTAAGAGATTGGCTCGGGGCCCTCAAATTCGTGATAGACAGAGGGGCAAGCTGTGATAGGAACATCATGCCTCGATTCCAACCCGATTCCCCGAGATTTATGACCACAGGTGACCCACCAACAACATAGCCGTGGCTTGCGATCTGGCCTGCAAAGCGTTCGACAGGACCCGTCACCTGGTAAATTTCACTTGACACAGTATTAGCAACGCATTCTTTTCACAAAGGCCCACAATACCTGAAAACCACAACGCCTGCACGTTACAATGGATGAGAACATGCTATCGTGCTGATCGGCGATGGTATACAGGACCTGGGAACTTGGCCTGAGGGTAGTTGGGAATGTTGGGTGAGATAACAAAGATCCTAATAGGACGACTGTTGTCGAGTCTGCTGGGGACATCATGAAAGGTTTTTGTGATTAGCATTGGAAGAGGGAGGTGCAAGTTATTTTTAGATCAATCGCAGTTTGTCACGTTCCATCTCACGAACGTGTCTTCCCTGGCATCCTACAAAACCGGATGAAATCGATGAAATTATATCTATCCTTTTTGCCACACCCCAACCTAGAAAATGGCCCAACACGACGCGAAAATCCGTCGCTTCGTGCCTTCGGATGATAAGCTGGTTCGGTTCGTCATTGGAAAAGCCGCGATGGAGTCATTGGCCGTCGCCAATCGTCGAGGTGAGTTGCATCCCTCTCTAGCGTATGCTTGACTTTCTGAAGTTTTTGATTAACAGCCTACATGCATCCTGTAGTTATCGCTGCTTGGATGTTGCTGTCATATACAATTCTCAACTTCATGGATTTGTGGCCAGTGCAGAAAGATGGTTTTATGGGCTACCTCCGACCTATTCCCATAATGGCAGCATCTACGGTTCCTATAATGTTTCTGATTGATTGGTGAGTATTAGTATCATGGTCTGATGCAATTTTAACACGCTTTACATAGGTTCAATCGCCCGGGGTTCGAACAGGCAGCACAGGAGGTGCTTCGTGGTCCTGACATGAACGATATGCTCACGCACTACTCACGCCATCCTGCCTCTGGAATGTGGATTTGTGAATTTGGCGATCTCTTTGTTGGCCTCATTGCACTCGATGCTAATTCTGAAATAATCGCAACCAACGAGAAGAAATCCCCCACCTCCGCGATCATCAGACATTTCTACATTGATGAGGTATATCGAAGCTCAGGGATCCAGGATGATTTGCTCGCCCATGCGCTACGAATGGCTTTCGATGCTGAACCCGCGTTAAAAGCCGTCTCTGCCTGTGACTCCCAGCTCATACCTTACGTTCGCAACTGCCTCCGAGACGCGTCCTTTGTTCTTGAAGAAAATATGAAGAAAATTGGAGTATTTGGTTGGCAGCTTGAGAAGAGATCTTTGTTTCGGGAAGAGTGGGAGAAAAAGAACAAGTAGATTTCTGTATTTTACATACATACTAATAGCCAACCGAAACCGAGCCATTCGATGATCACTTCTTGATCGGTGCAGTCTGTTATGGCACTACTTTCATCATCATTCTTCAATGACTCTTTGTGGCTCCAGCAACCGTTTGTCCTTCTCCAATCCTCTGTGGCTCAGTCAGCCATACCACTTCTCCGTCAAATCTTCGCATACGATGTTAAGACGCGTCAGAATCGCACTTTGTTGTTCTCGTTCATTTATCCGTCAATAGACCTCCTTGGAGATGTTTCATCCACAGACGAGAACGTTCGAGTGTTTGACTGGCTTGAATCTGTGCCTGACTATACTAGTGATTGGTCTGATCCACGAGTGAAGATCTTCAGTGCTGTGGAGGAAGGTGAGAAGGTTTATCAAGCTATCTGCTTTATTCTTGACTCCCATTCTCTTGCTTAGCTCCTTCAGGCTCTATCCAAATTATTATTGATTCTGTGGACATCCTCTGCTCGGATATAGGGTCAATATCAGAGACGTACAAGTTTCTTTCCGATTTGCTCAGTCTCGTTCGCGCGCGCCCAAGTACTTGCTTCATCTGATCAATCCACCTACAATCTGCTCACCGGTCAAACAGGCCCTTCTCGTCTAATATTACATGCAATGCGTCCATCGCAGCTAATACCTCTCCTCATCCAACCAACGTTTTCATCGTCCCTTGTGCGATTGATAGCCCATCCTGTTGTCCTTCTTACACATCTCGCAAAAGAGTATCTCACTCCACCTCCCCCCTCTACTCTTAAAGCCAAGTTCTGGAGTGTCTTCCTTCCCGTGAGCGAGCGTATCCATGACGTTGAACGTCTTGTGTATGGAACCAGCTCTAATGGAGAGGGCAGCGGAGGGGTAGCCGAAATTGTAATTGAAATACTTGTCAGGGGTGGGGAAGGCAGAAAACGTGGTATTGAAAGGGAAATCGAGGGTTGGTCTGTGACAGTCGGACCCTGCGATCTCACGAAACTGGAAAATCTGAAAGAAGTGTGGACCAAGAAGGCTATTGCAGAAGTAAGTCGTTTTGCCATTTTTCAACACTACGGCTCATTCATTTGATTAGGCTGGCCCTGATCCGACACAAGACATTTCGTTCAATCTGAGCCTCACACCGTCTCAGCAAGAATCCCGTGCGCAGGTACCTCTTCCATATGCGCATGAAGGTGAGCAAGTGCTTCCGCGCTCGATGGAATATTGATCTGGAAGCGCTCATCATAGGCAACCCTACAAACAGAGGAAATCACAATGCCACGACAGCCGCAATCCTCTACGATCCAGATTCTGCTGATGACATCGACGACGACGATCCTGACGAGGATCTGGACATATAAACTCGTTATGCTGATATCAGCTTGTATTATGTCTACTGTACATGAGAGAACAAACGGCACTAGCTGTAACAATGACACTCAGGAATTGCAATTCGAACCATCATGTGAATCTAGTCAAATGGGAGAGAGCAGGCAACGAAAAACGTCGATGTTTCTTGCCCACGCCAGTGTCTTTTCGCTTCAAGCTAGTCGATTGTGTGGGCGACGTTGCGGGGATAGCTGTCCATGTCAACTCCACAGGCAATTCGTCTTCAAGAGTACCATTTATAGTTTGTGAGACGTGAATGTCGTTTAATGTAACCCCGCCCGAGTTGGAAGATGGACTAGCGGCGGGAAGGACGACAACAGACCTGGGTCGTTGGCGAGTGCGGGCGACTGCAACAATGGACGAACTGGGAGAAGCCAAACGACCAGCATTTGACAAGAAGGAGAGTGTGTGTCTTCGTTTTGATTTGATTTCCTCAAGGGTTTTTGGCCGAGCTTCGATTTCAAGTGTCCTCATGCTATCTTCAGGCGGTTCAAGATCGTCCGTACGTTCATCCTGAATATGGGCTATTGATGTACGGTATGAGCAACTAGAAGACGTGATCCTGATGATCGGAGGACTCGTCAAATTATGGCCACGACGTGAAGAAACTGAGTTCGAAGTGGACGTTCCAGGCGCAGGTCTCCTTCGAGTGGGAGAGCTCTGAAGGCCTGTCAACTCGCAGACGAGAGTATGTAATCATCATAGGACGTACGGACAACCCTGGAGGCAAGGATAATAATTCCGTCATCGAAGAATCTTCCCCTCGCAAACCAGCTTCCACCAATGCACCACCAATATCATTGGAAAGGATCGAAGAATGGGCATTTCGGAGACGGTCTCGAGATCTCTCAGGTCTTTTATTTGAAATGCTTCCTTTGGGTTTGGTGCTTGGCAAAAGAGAGAGAAACTTCTTCATTTTTCTTCCTAACGTTTTGAACTTGGTCAATATTGCTGAGGGCTTGGTCTTGTCCGTTGATTCCTGCTGGACTCTTGGATACCGAGGTGTTTCGAAGGTAGAAGACGACGATACATTGGAAAGCACGTTCACAATCGGATAGTCGGGGCGGATGGAGATATCGGGTCCCCAGGACGACGATACCACTGCAGAAGCATACTCAACCGTGCTGGAATCGGCAATAGGAAGATCAATTATGGGCGACTCTGGCGGCGGGGCTGTAATGAAGGGAGAAAGCGTGAGGGGAGGAGAGGGGAATTCCAAAACACGTATATCAGCTGTACTGGTAACTTCTGAAACGCTCGGAGGTGAAGATGACAGGGAGAAATCTTGAGTGTGAGAGTTATCTTGTCCATGCCGATGTCCTGGGGAATTGCAACGACTGACGTCTAGGGTTGTGTCAAGACTGCCGGGCAATGACAAGGTTGTCAACATAGGAATAGTAGGTACTTCTAGCTCAGTAGAGGAATCATTATTGTTGTGCGGATTGAAAGTGTTGAGAGGTTGAGATTGACTAGGATTTAACATCGGTTCGGGCTGGATGAACTGTGGGCCAAACTCAACGCGTAGTGGATCAAAATCGCCGAATTGAGTATTAAAGGAAGTCTCCCAAGACGGAGAAGCTGAGAATTCCAGAGAAGGGCAGTATCCCTGTTCATGATATGAGCGCCGACGGGGCACGGGGTTGTTAGACGAAGTCGGAGACGAAAAAGAAATAGGCGAAACAGGGTCAGGGGATGGATGAGAGGACCATGAAGAATGAGAAAGGGAGGCAGGTAAATCGATGCGTGGAGGATGACGATGGTTTGCATTTTCCGTCGAGAACGTGAGGGATGCTGGTGCGGATGCTGCATAATCGTAACTTGAAGTCGAGGGGAAAATCTTGCTCATGGAATCACTGGAGGCATCGCATATGCGAGTTTTACCGCCGACAGAAGCAGCCTGAGAGCTGTTTTCCGCATTTTCATACCTGAAAAGAGTGACTGGTCCCTCGGCTGGGGTAGAACAAGATGTAGCCATTGAGATGTTCTGCAGAAGCCGTTCAGAGGGAAAGGAAGCAAGACGAGCCATATCATGACGCACCTCAAACATTGAAAGGGATGCGTTGGTGTCAAATTGAAACTACAGATTCTCAGTATTCTCTGTGTGATATTTCACAGGCGAGACTTGCCTGAGTGGATCTGGTCAAGCCCGAATCATCAGATGGGGTGGAAATACTGTCACTTATTAAATCTAGACGGTCTGTTGACGGCACAATTGTATCAGCGCGTTCCACGGTCTTGAACAGGGTTTGAGACAGGCGTTTCTGGACGTGATCAAGACGCAGAGAGTTGGGTGGGAGCAAGCTATGCGAGACAGCAGGAAAAGTATTAGATCTCTGATGGGGAGGAGACGACGGCCAAGCGCCTGGAACAGCTGGCGACGGGCTTCTTGGGACGGGCTCAGTAGTGGCCTCAAGACTGCTCATTGAAGGCAGTCAAAACGCGTCGCAAATCAAGTTCATGTCGCGTCGTGCTTGTGACGTGTCACACAGTCCAATTATCATTTCACGTCTATCCCATTATAGCCAGGATATGTGGCATATGAGTAAGAAGAGTCCCTACAATTTGCCCTTGACCGCTGCATCAACACTCTCGGCGAAGTACTCGACGTTGCTGTCATTCAATCCAGCCATAGAGATACGGCCATTCGAGGTCATGTAGATATGTGCCTTTTCTGCCAGAACCTTAGTGTGTTCCGGGGACAGACCGGTAAAGCTAAACGGGGTCTCAGCGGTAACACTTAAAGGGATCTAGCGTAAAGACACACCTGAACATCCCGATTTGGCTCTTGATGTGGCCCCACTCGCCAGGAGTTTTCAAGTCATGGGTCAACGTATTGTACAGCTTCTCGCGCATGGAAATAATCCTGTCAGCCATTCCCTTGACCTCACTCTCCCACTGCGAGTACAGGGCTGCGTCACCAAGGATCGCGTTGGCAATACGAGCACCGTTGACGGGCGGGTTGGAGTACAACGGACGAATGATGATCTTTAGCTGGCTGTCGACCCGGGCCTTTTCGGCGGGGTCGGCAGTGATTAAAGAGAAGGCACCAACACGTTCACCGTAAAGACCCATGTTTTTGGCGAACGACTGCGAAAGGGCAATCTGGTGTCCTTGAGAGACGAAGTGACGCACAGCAAACGCATCACGTGCGGTGTCACCTGAAGCAAAGCCTTGGTAGGCCATATCGAAGAAGGGGAACAATTTCTTCTCCTTCACAATGTCGGAAATTTCAGCCCATTGAGCAGAGGTAGGATCAACGCCGGTTGGGTTGTGGGCACATGCGTGCAAAAGGACAATAGACTGCTCCGGAGCAGCCTACGTACAGCGAGTCAAAATTATGTCAAATCTCATTCTTTCAGATAGACGAACCCTCAAGTCGGCCTTAAGACCCTCAAAGTCAAGACCAACAGTCTTCTTGTCGAAATAACGGTAGCCGCGAACTTCAAGGCCCGAGTCCGCAAAGATCGGAGTATGGTTTCCCCACGAAGGGACGGGAAGGTAAATAATTTTAGAATGGGGGTAGTGACGAGCAAGGAATGCTCCACCAATGCGAAGAGCACCAGTGCCGGAGATCGACTGGGTGATAGAGATCTAGCTGGGAGTGAGCATAAACTCAGGAGGCCGAGCAAGGAACGTACAGCACCATCCTTAAGAGGTACACTGTCAGCGCCATAAGCCAATAAGGCTGCTCTCTTGGTGAAGTCGGCGAAGCCAGTGATAGGCAAGTACTCTTTGTCAGGTTGGGACGCAGCGACGATCTCCTCGGCCTATTGAAAATGGCTTGAGCAATCGGACACGTTTGAGAACGCCAAATCAAGACAAACCTTCTTGACACTAGGGAGCACGTAGGGCTTGCCGTTGCCGTCGCGGTAGGCTCCGACACCGAGGTTTATTTTGCGAGGGTCCTGGTCAGCCTTGAACGCCTCAGTCACACCTGGAGAGAGAATACGTTGGACATTAGCTTCAACCGGCTACACGTTCCGTACCAAGAATGGGATCGGGGGGGCCGGCCTTGACAGCGGACCAGACAGAAAGAGAGCGCAGGGCATTGGCGTTTACACTTACGGTAGCACGACGAGAAAGGACTGCGGAGAGCATCGTCAATACGCTGCGGTAAAGGAAACAGACGAAACGCTGGCAGAAAAAGTTGTTTGATGAACGGCCGTGATGCGCACCTAACCTTAGATTAGGGCCTATCTCATCAGGCGCTGGACTTTTTCAAGTTTCAGAAACTTTCCTAGCTCTTTCCGCCACCATCTAACTCTAATGGCCGACCCGATCCCAGATGCTGTCCCAGAGCAGTGAGTTTCTAACCAACTGCGTGCTTCGATCGGCCTTGACATATTCTATTAGGCCGATTGGGCCCTCCAAGAGCGAGTTGAAGAAACGCGCCAAGGCAGCCGAGAAAGAGAGAAAGGCAGCAGAGAAAGCAGCCAAGCAGGCCGAGATCGCTCAACAGCAGGCTGCAAATGAAGTTGTTAGTTCTTGAAAACAATATGATCTTGTCGTTCCCAAGTTTAACACCGCTGACAGGATTACTCCACCGACTTCTATGGTGTCTTGCCTCTCCATCAATCGCAATCCCGCCCTCGTCGCGAACGGTCTCAGATCTTGACCTTGTCATCTCGTGATGGAGAGACCGTCCTTATTCGTGCACGCGTTCAGACTTCTCGGGCGAAAAGCAGCAAATTACTCTTTCTAAATCTACGTCAACGCACTCATTCTGTTCAGGCCGTCCTGATGGTTGATCCAGAGAAAGTCTCGAAACAAATGGTAAAATGGGCTTCAGGATTGGCGGATGAGAGCATCGTTCTTGTCGAAGGTCTTGTCAAGAAGAGCCCCACTCCAATTCAAGGTGCTACCGTCAGTGATGTAGAGATTGACGTTAAACAGGTGAGGTCTCATGCATTGATATCCCATCTGAACGATTGACCTTGACCTCGAATGGTAAAGATACATCTTATTTCTGGGATCGACGGTCGTTTGCCTTTCTCTGTTGATGACGCCTCGCGACCAGAAGCTGAGATCGAGTCTTCCGAGAATCAGTTCAATCGTGTTCTGATCGACACTCGGCTGAACAATAGGGTCGTTGATCTTCGTGTGAGCCATGTCATCACATCACCCATCGAACCGGTTGACTGACTATTCAGTAGACACAAACCAATCAAGCAGTCTTCAGGATACAGGCCGCGATTGGAGACCTGTTCCGTGACTATCTAAGTAAACACGGTTTCATTGAGATTCACAGCCCAAAACTACAGGGTGCTGCTACCGAATCTGGGGCATCAGTCTTCAAAGTTAGCTATTTCAAAGGTGTGTTGCGTTGACGATGTTGCCATTCGATTCGGAGTAATAGTAACAACGTATATAGGGGATGCGTATCTCGCCCAGTCTCCTCAGTTAGCTAAACAAATGGCAATCGCTGCTGATTTTGAACGTGTTTACGAGATTGGGCCCGTCTTCCGTGCCGAAGACTCAAATACCTATCGGCATATGACCGAGTTTATCGGACTTGACTTGGAAATGGCTATCGAGGAACATTACCACGAGGTCATGGAAACCCTCGATGGACTCTTCTTGAGCATTTTCCGCGGTCTCAAGGAGAAGTACCAACACGAGATTGAGACTGTACGAAAGCAATATCCTGCCGAGGAATTCAAGTGGAGGGAGGGCCCAGAAGGGACCCTACGCTTGACTCATAGGGAAGCTGTCCAAATGCTCATTGATGACGGCGTGGAAATTGGCATCACTGACGACATGAAGTGAGTAGTGCTCCAGATGGTATCTGAAGACTGGGACAACTAATCCTCCTATAGTACTGAAAACGAAAAGAGACTAGGGCGTCTTGTCAAAGCTAAATATGACACAGACTATTTCATCATTGACAAATTCCCTATGGATATCCGGCCATTCTACACAATGCCCGATCCTGAGGATCCCGTAAGTTTGAGTAAAGTTTTTGTGAATATCATCATAACCAGCTCATTCAATTGCTCAAGACCGTATCCAATTCGTACGACTTCTTCATGCGCGGCGAAGAAATCCTGTCAGGTGCTCAACGTATTCACGATCCCAAACTGCTCATTGAGAAGATGCGGAGCAAGGGTGTTGACCCTGATAGTATGAAGAGCTACGTTGATGCATTCCGGATGGGGTGCACACCCCATGGTGGCGGCGGAATTGGGTTGGAGCGTGTTGTGATGCTTTTCCTAAAGTTGAACAACATCCGACGTGCGTCGTTGTTCCCGCGTGACCCGAAGCGGCTGGACCCCTAGAAGACAAGGAAGGAATTGTACATAAGTAGTTGTACTCATCACAGAGTGATACACATTTGTAAAGTGTTGAATTGAAATCAGGTTTGGTGGAGCGTGTCTCGCAAACTGATGGACCTGCAAGTAGCGCATCCGAAAAGAAGCCCGAGATAGATGATGATACCCCGTTTAACCTGAGCGAAATTAGTTCCGAAGCGTTATTCGTTTACATGCTTGCATGCATATATATACTAAGAAGCTGATACTCTGATCCTCCTTCTGCCCTCCTGCACGCTATTGCTGCTACGGCCACCCGAACGCACCATAATATCCCAAGAGACCCCTCATTGGCAGGCATTTGGAGTCTTGGTTAGGCTACCATGACAATCGTTGGCTCCGACCCTGTAGGAAAGGACAACTCGCAGGGGGACGAAGGCCCTCAGGGCTATGCTAACAAGCCCGGACCTCACCGATACATTGGGGTTGGAATGGTGGTCGGGTTGGCATTGGTAATTTTTGTTCTATGGTTGTTGTTTGGCCGGTGGCCAAGAAGGAAAATACGAGAGTGGGGGTGGTTGAAGATGAAGCCGGAGTCCGAGGAGTCAGGCGTGGTAGAGAAGCTGAGAGTCGTGGATGAGATTATACTACCGAGGGAGCCTGAGAAGGCGAAGACGAGTCGAAGAGGCAGCGAGCATAGGGGTCGACGACATGCAGTGGCATCTTGGGAAGCTGAGATTGATTATCGAGTGAGCTGGGAGATGAAACAGAATGCATACTACGAGGTGTGTAAGCTTTTTTGCTTAGTCGTGTGCAGTATTGTGATCATTATGCGCCACAGCCCGGCCGAGTAGTCGTTCCACCTGATCGGACAGATTACATGCCCCCAGAGCGAAGGGCACGACGTTCGCGGTCATAATGGATACCGAAATCACTAAGCTGTGGTCGGCCGGACAATTTCTAGAAACTAAATTAACTTACGACAATCACCGGACACTACCGCTTGTAAAATCAAACTATATATCACACTCCTAATTCTGTATAGTAATCGTACATAGAAGGACTTGAACATGGAAGGACGTCGTAAATGGAACAAGTGGAGTCCGATTTGATTAGTAAAAAGAGCTTCTGTGGCAGATCGTCCATTCAAGAGTTCGGGGTATCACAAATCCTGGTAAGAGGGCGGCAAGTCATCCTGATCCTTTGTATCTTTGTGGATACTCGACCCTGCATTGAGGATGCGTTCCCTTTCTTCTCGTTCAAGACGCTTCTTCTCCTCCTCAGCACTCTCAAAGTGAGAAGTCGAGGCGGTGCCTAGTGACGACAGTGGCTGAGAGTAGGCAGCTGCAACTCTCCGTTTCTCCTCCGCTGCCGACGGCGAGGGCCCAGATGCATCGGTTGGAAGCTGGCCGTAGATGGGTGCTGCTTCGTCACGAGGTCCAGCGTTTGATGCTGCCCGTCGAATGTCGTGAAGCGAACCGCTAGCAGGCCCTGGTCCCCCAGTACGAGCTGAGACAGGAACACCCGTCTCCGCTAGTGTTGGTGTGACAGGGGGGAGTGCACTGGACGAAGTTGAAGCTAGTACAGGCGAAGTAGGACTGGTTGAGCCCGTCGCTGGAATAGGCGTTGGGGTCTGATTCAGAGTGGCAGGGTCAATGAGAGGCAGAGAAGTCTTATCAGCACCTTGGGCCTCTGATGGCTTGAAAGGAGGAGGGGGCTGTACACTGTGTGTCTTGTAGTCGCTTGGGGTTGAGGAGGGTGCAAACGCTGGACTGGAAATGTGTGTGGCATCTGAGTTGATACTTGAAAGTTCATCTGCGTGGCTTTCGCCAAAACTGCGGGTATCCGACCTGTGAAGATCAGCGCCACTCAATTGGGCTGGGAGATTGATATGACCGGTCTTGTAATTGTCAAGAGCACGTTGGAGGGAAGCGCGGGCTGCTCCGGTCGCTTGAGCCCCGGTGTACGGCTGGTCGGAAGTAGGAGGAAAAGTAGGTAAGGCTCCAATGATAGGTGCCGAAGCCTGTGACAAGAGAACCAGTTTTTCACCGTACTGTTCGGCCCGTTTTAAGTATGGGATATGGTAAGAAAAGAAGAGAAAATGTAGGTACCTCTCTGAAAGCATCCCATTTGAGTTGTTCGCTCTCACGGACGGCCTTGCGCTTCAAAAGTTCGATCTCCTTCTCTTGGGGTTGATCGTCGAGCTCTGCCTTGTGTATCTGTTCCTTGATTTCGGCCATTTTCTTCTCGTAGCCCCTCTGCTGGTCATGCTCTACTCGAGCGAGCTGAGACTGAAGACTAGCACGTAAGTTACGGCGCGGAGCAATGGCAGTCTCTGCATCGCGGAGAGCTTTGAATGGGGCACGAGCGGCATCGAGCTTGCTAGCCAACGAGCTCGCGAGGGAACCATGGACAAAATTGATAAAGGCAAGCCTGTCGGTGACTGAGGAGAGACGACTTGTGAGGGCAATGCACAAGACTTGAAATGGTGGGATGGCTAACCATCCATGAGATCTTCGGGTTCGGCCTGACCCCAGGTGTAGAGCTCCTTGCTCTGGGACTTGGCATCACGAGCGATGCTTTCAAAGTCAATGGCGAGACTCTTTTCGATGGTGATGATCTTCTGGACAGGAGTAGTAGAACTGGGGAGGGAGTGAGTGGGATGGATTGGGAGATGGAGAAGACAACGGACGCATACTGCTGGCCGAGGACACGGAGCTGGTTGGAGATGGCGCCGAGGGTGTGAGACTTGTGTTCGCCGTCTGGAGTTGCGGGGCGATGGGTGGCGTTGATGGCGGACTGGGCCTTGTCGGCGAGGGAGGAGAGAAAACCAGGCATGATGGCTTGGACCAGCTGTGATCACAAAGTTGTTTATATACTCGTGGCGTCACAAACACATGTGGCAGTGCTACCCTACACAATGATCTTTTTCGCCGACTTGCCCTTTCTCTCAGAGTCTTTGTGCGATAAAAACTCCACCTCCGTCGCCAGTGGTCCCCCCAGCTTCTGCCCCTCCTGGAACCCAAGCACGCTCGTCTTGAAATGCCGCCCAACTCCCTCAATCCGCTCCCGCAGCGCATCGTCCTCAGACGATGGTGCAAGTCGTGTCCAGATTGAAAGCCGGTAGAACTGCGGGCGCGTAGAAACAATCACTCCCGTGATCAATGACTTGGCTGTCTTTCCGGGCCCATCTGAAATTACTGGCGACGGGTCAAATGTTTCTCCAATCGCAGCAAGCATCTGCGCAGCCATAAGAACTTAAAATCCCATTTGAATTCCGTACGCACTGTGTACAACCACATCCTATCCACATTTCCCCTGTTCTTGTCTCGAGGCAACTGGATACTCCATTTTCCTCCGTTCTTGTTGGCTTCATCCTCCCAGGCCGGAATGATGCCCTCCTGTATTGCAATGTGAGGCGGTCTCATGATATAATACGGGTCAAAGTAGGTTCCAACCTTGAATAAATAGTAATTGGCCTTTTGCGGCAGTTGCGACGGTGGTATTATGTTATTGTAGAGGCTAGCGCCATATGATAAGCAGAAGGAGCAAAAAATTGATATATAGATACATCAACTCACCCCCAGAATTCTTCGACGCTGTCAAAACTGATAACGCGCTTGATATCTTCCATCCACCCTTGGGCAGCAGCAGAAACATTGGGGGTTTGTGGAAGCGGGGTTTGTGGGAATGCAGAGACGGGAGTTTGAGGGAGATTACGGCCTTTTGTAGCAGGAGAGTCGAACCAAAGAGTCCAAGGGGAGTAGAGGGGATGCTGTAAACGCAAAATAAGCATATGACAGGATACACGGCAGTATAGACGCAGTATAGACGCACTTTGACATTGAAATTGGTCGGGTCGCTAAAGACGGTGCGAATGGTTTCAGCCTGAGAAATCATATCAACTTCCTGGATCTCTCCGGGCTCGAGGTTGTCGTCGATCGTTGTCGATGGGGGCTGATCGGCCAAGGCAGCAGAGAGCGCGGCTCTCGAGGCTTGAAGGGCGGCACCAGTGAGAGTGGAAGCCATGGGGAGAGTGGAATTAAAGTAAAAAAGCTACAGAAAGATGGAAAATCAGAGGGATTTCTGAGAAAACAAAGCTTATGAGGCAAAGAATGATTATATGGCTGGTTGTGGCTGAGAGACGTCCTGTTTGCTGTCCTCATTGACAATCAAGCATTTTTGTCAACAATTGCCCTGCACGTGATCCTGCCGCAGATTCGGCATGTTATCAGATAATTTCTGTTAACGTGACTCGTTTTCTTTTTGACTGCCAGTCGTCGTTGAGGTGCATGGATGCGTTTCATGCAAAGGTCGTTGCGGCGGCGACCGGCTCGACCGTTACAGCGCTGACCAGTGAGTACGCACCCATCTCTCCTTTTTTTTGTTTACTTTACGCGATTTCTAGTGACCCCGTTCGATGTTGTCAAGACCCGGCTCCAAACACAACCCACCGAACCCAAGGTGCTTTTCCCTCGCCCTCCGTTTAATACATGTTGTCAACCAACAAAGGGGGCATTATGCGCTCGCAACATGTCATCCCTCGCTCGCCCTATCACCGCAGAGGTCGTGTGCGTATGGGACCATGGGATGTTTAGGACTGAGCGTGTGAATGGCTTTGCCGACGCTGTGCGGCAAGTCTGGCGTGTCGAGGGTGTCCGTGGCCTCTGGAAAGGAGCTGGTACTTCATTGTATGTGTCCCCGTCTCTTCTGTGTATCCAGTCTGATTTTTAATCAGACTCATCGGTGTGCCGTCGTCGACGTCATACATTCTCACTTACGATCATCTTCTTAACGTCGTCCTTCCGCCCATTCTGCCTCACGAGCCTACCATACCTTTGTTTGCCGGCATCATTGCACGCTCCGCTATATCCTCCATCGTCTCTCCCCTAGAACTAATACGCACCAACCTGCAATCTACTCCTCTTTCCCCTCAAAACCCACATACTCTCCGTTCTGTTCTCACCTCGGTCCGCACACTCGTGAACAATCGAGGCCTCCTTAGTCTCTGGCGGGGACTGGGTCCAACGCTCTGGCGTGACGTGCCCTTCTCTGGCATATACTGGGCCAGCTATGAGGCGTGGAAGAGGGAATTCGGCCGACATGGTCGGGACGGAGCATGTGTTGCCTTTATCTGTGGCGCCGTCAGTGGGACTTCTGCCGCCCTAATAACCTCCCCTTTCGACGTTCTCAAAACACGACGCCAAGCTTTGGTTATGGCTCCTTCCTCAGGCCAGGTCACGTCTTCTATACCTTTTTTACTAGACATAATACAGAAAGAGGGGACTTCCGCTCTTTTTGCGGGAATCATGCCTCGAATAGCAAAGATCGCTCCCGCTTGTGGCATTATGATTGCATGCTTTGAGGTTGGTTCTCCTTCTGAAAATATAGCTGTTCATGACCATTGATTGTCTGCACTCCCCAGGGCATTGGGAGGCTCTTGAAGCACCCTTGACCTCTTGATATCCGTTTCTAGATTCACCATCTATCATTACGACCTCTAATGTAATCATACATCATCATAGTACATAGCAATATTACCCCTTCACATCAACCATCAGGTACTGAAGAAAACCACCAATTCCTAGTCCATCAGCCAAGTCTGTTCAATTGCCGGTTTGTAGCTGTTAGCTTCCCTCCAACTCTATCCACTTCGCTGGACAAATCATCCAAGAGCTCAATCTGAGACCCGATCTCATTGCTGATGGCTATACCCAGCTGTTTCTGTCGCTGGAGGATAGTCGACAAGTCGGCAAGTTGCTGGTCCTGTTCCTGCATCTGCACTTGCTGCATCGTAAAGATCCCATGATTGTCCAGGGGCCGGGTCTGTTCCGTCTCCTTAGGTTGCGCACCAAAGACCCTCGTAATCGGCTTGAGCACATTCGCACCTAGTAGCGCTTCCCGATCTGATTCGGGGACAGGTGCATTTGAGATCCCAGCAGTGGGTCGCAAGGTTTGCCGTGCAACTGTCACCATCCGCGTGAGTTTCTCGTGGTCATCCCGCAGTCGTGCAACTATGTCTGTGCGGCGCTGTAGCTCCCCTTCGCTCATCCCTGACAGACCAAGTTCCTCCAGCCCTTTTTCCAACGTTGATATTCGTGTAGAAAGCCCAGCAAGTTTAGCCTTGGCAGTGACGTTGGCTGCATGCGAACCTGCAATGTCGCCACAATCTGATAGTGCGTCACGCTTGTTGATATGTGCACGCACGGCCCTTATACGTGACTGCAGTTCTATGTGTTCGTCAAGCCAGGTGGACGCTGTGAATTGAGTGGGCGGTCCAATGCCTTGTCTACTGACAGGAACTCCAAGAAAGTCTTTGAATGGAAAGCTTTCTCGCCATTGGTCTTCTCTGGCACTGAGAATGGCTCGAAGATAATTCTCAAGCCCTGAGCGTCTCTCTTCAAGAAGCTTGGTGTCTGTACGAGATCGCATGAAGGGGAATTTATGTTTCGGTGGGAGGGATGCCGGAGGCGGAGAGCCAAAGGCTTTGGTGAGTTCGGTGTGAAGATCGTCAAATTCGGAGTAGCGTCGCCACATCTGCCATGACCTTACATGGGCCTGTATTTCTATACGATAGACGGTGTGTGGCTTGGGGGCGGACCGCTCTTCGTATCCACGAATCCACACTGCCTGGATGGCCGTCATAGTTATAAACAAGGGGTCCACCGATCACTTTTGATGCTATAGTATGGTATTATATATATAGTGTCATGCTCTTCCGCCATATTACAGATATATAGTTTAGTATTTCCAATCGTTAAGGAAAGCATGCAGAAAAAATACTCTCGTTACTGTTTCAACGTGTCCTTGGCTGATTCATCGGCCTGGGTACATTAGTTAGGATCATCAGAAATACTTCATGTAACTGACGGGTACTGTTTTCTGCTCTGACAGCCAATGCTTCAAGAATAGACTTATGAGCGACCAGGAAGGTTTTCAAAACGTAGGGAAGAGTGAGAAAGAGGCTCTGAACCAACTTGATGAATTTCTAGCGTATAAATTCTGCAAGAGATAATTGACCTCTACGATCGAGTCCTCGCTAACCTCGGTCGCTTCACCCTCGAGAGGCTTGGCTCTGTAAGACACCTTCAACTTCGTGCCAAAACCAGCAACAACTGTGTAATCCACTCCGTCTTCGAACGAATCGATATGGCATTTGGAAGTTGCATGAAAAGCGAAGAGTCCTGCGAACGATAAGGTTTCCGTGAACGTGTAGGAGCTGGGAGAATCCGGATCTGGAGTCGCAGTGGCCACGAAAGGACTCGAAGCAAAAAGCTCATTGGGGTCGTGTAAAAGAGCCAAGACGGTTTCAATTGGGGCACGTATGGTCTTTTTCAACAGTACCGTGCGCCGTAAGGTGAGCGGCCAGATCATGATCGAAGTACGGGAGCAAAAGCCGTCGATCAGTGGGAACTTCGACTTAGATTCGTAGTTATCCTGATTGTCAAACAAATTTTTGCAGGATGTAAGCTAAGAACACTTCTGACAGCAGCCACTGACTATCACAAAACGTGTGCCCGCCTTACTGTACCATTCAATTATACTCCCAAATAATCTCCAACCCATTCCCCGCGATTTCAGGAATCGTACAAAGCCAGGGAACACCTCCTCTGTGACGTCTTCCAATTTCACATCCACGTACCCTATATCCCTCATCTGCGCGACGTAATCTTCGCCTGACACCATGTTGTGTCTCGGCACGAGACGAAAAATCGAGGACAGAAACCATAATCGACGGCTCTGAAGCATTTTTGCATCAAAACAGATATCTGCCAGAGCAATTCGACCCCTTGGTGCAAGTTTCGAATAACATTGTCGTAAAAAATCTAGCCTCGTGTTGAAATGGTAGGCGCAATCGAGGGCGAGGATACGGTCAAACAATGTGAGCGATGACGAATCCAGAGGGTGAGCGGCCTGAGAATGTTGGCATACAGCGTCACCTAGGTAAAGATCCACTTGAGGTGTATTTGGCAGAAAGGATAGGAGCCGGTCAACCCTTGCCCGCGCGCGCTCATGGTGCACGGGCAGGCTCGTGATGCCCGTAACAGCAGATGGGCACTGACCTGCTGGCTGAGACAGGAGAACGATGAGAGAATCTCCTGTTCCGTGGCCAACATCTATAAATACCTGTAAGGAAGGTGACATGGACGGCTGATCAAGAGGTATGTACCAAGGATTCGGTCACCATTCTGACATTGAGCTGCACAGATCAACTTGCGACAGAGAGCTGTACGAGTCTCAGCACAGATCACTTCTCCATCAAACCCAGCTACGTATACCTTGGCAAGCTTGGGGAAAAATAGTTGTATCCTGAGTTATCCCGCTCCGAGTCAGTCCTTGACGGTAGATTCAGCAGAGGCATCCCACCTTCCAGAAACCCATGTTAAGCCACTCTGTCTTTGGATGTGAACATGTATCTTCCCCAGGTAGCTTGTTCAAGGATAAATGGAACAGGCCGTAAGGATCACGGGCAGCATTTGACCAATACAAAAAGGAGAGCGTTCCAACTATTATCAAGAACATAGGTATAGGGTAGGCGGAAAACACGGCTGCCATCTGCACGACCACGGAAGACATTCGGGGAAAGATAAAGCCAGAGAATTTGAGGGAAAGGAGATCTGCTAGGGAAAGGTGAGAAACGATATTGACCGACTGGTACGATTTTCTGCTTTTGCCACCAATACTTCTAGGCCAGATTTGTGAGCCACTGTGAAGGTGCTCAAGAGATGTTAGGGGGTCCACAAAGAAATATTCCAATACAAATCACTAAACTGATCAGACTAACCTCCAGCAACAAACACCTCCGTATCTCCTTCGTCTTGAACCAGGGTCAGTCGGAATTTGGACTTGGTCTGAAAGCTGGATAGACCTGCGATTGTTATGGTGTATGCAACGGGGTATCACGAACTGGCGATGGAAGGAGAATCTGGAATTACGTTGGATTCTGAGAGCTAGAGAGTTCGTTACAAAGAGTACACTGAGATTCTGGCTGGGGCGTGAATAATTTGAGTGTCTTGAAAATTCCTGTGCGTCGTGTAGTAGCCAAACCCGTGCTCGAAAAGTCGAGAAATGAAATGAAGCGAAAGGATCAGTTACGTAAATAGTAAGTACAACGAGATCTATCCTACATATATACACATCATGATCCAACTACAAGGTCTAGTGCTACAAAAAGCAAATATCTCAAGGGATATAGCAGTCTAGATGGAAAGCACAATACGATTCTAGACTTAGGAAGATCCAACGTCCTCGACCTTCTGCTCTTCTTGTTCTACACCTTCACCAATTCCAGATGCACCAATGACATAGCGGAGAACGTCACTCAGTGTGATGATTCCTAAGAGGCGTCCTTTTTTACCCCCCTTCTTCTCTTCCTCCTTTAACAAAATCAGCTCGGAGAAAAAACAAAAGGTTGAAGATAGAACATACCTCGCCCTCGACAACGACAAGGCGGTGTACGCGCCGTTTCTTGATTAGTTGGAGTAATGTACCCAGTGAATCCGACGCTGTACAAATGACGACGCCTGGAAAGTCTGGTGAGCGTTGCTTCAGAGCCTCCGAAATGGTAAGGTCGAGTGACTGATAAGCGCCTAATCGCACAAGGGTCTAGGTTCCATCAGCATCACAAGACAAACAAGTGTATGGAGTAAAAGACTTACGATGACATCAACAGTTTCGTAGAGGTTAACGACCACGCCCTCTTCATCAATAATGGGAACGGCAGAGATGGATCGCTCTGAAAACATGTGGACAACATCAAAAACAGGGGTATTCAGGCTTGCGGTGGCTATTGGATAGTATGGGTTGTGTCCTTCTGGGACATTCTCTGGGGATGAAGCATGGACATATGTTCCAATTTTAAGCTTGCGCAACGATAGATGTAGTTGTTGCAACTCTTTGTGGCACTACGAAAACAATGTCAACATGGATACAGTGGAAGAGTTGTCAGCTTTTCTGACGGACATTGATCGATATGAACTTGAGAAGACGGTACTGTGTAAGTACCGAAACAATAACCTCATGGCCAGTTTCAGTGTCGCTGTCAAGAAGCGGGAGGCGACGGGCATGTGTTTGTATCAGGAGCTTAGCAGCATCGTAAAGAGTACTGGACGGGTGTTCTCTCAGAAGCGGAGGAGTAGCAACCCCAAGTTCCTTCTCGATGTCTGTGATTGATAGATCATGCAAGGCAATCTGCGAGACAACGAACGTGATCTACCTCGCAGGGCCTCGAGCCGGAGAGTTTCGACATCAGCGATGGCAGCATCATAGTTTGCAGTATGATAATAATATTGGATGAGATGTATGATATCCAAGACGGTGAGCATGCCGGCGAACTTGGACCTTTCGCTGTTCCACAGAGGCGCGGATACAACACCTGAACGAAATGTGGATTTACTGAGACGAGAGGGAAAGGAAATGACGTACCATTGAGCAGGAGACATTGGAGGGCTTTCTTGACATTCAACTTTGTGTCGAGGACAATCAATCTGAAACTGACAGGAAAGGCATCATAGACTGTGTGGGCTTTGAGAAAGAAGCGGATTGCGTTGAGGGCGGCATCGTGTGACTCCTGTGAAGGATAGGGGGGTAGATGGGAGCCTGCCCGACGCCTGGTGGAGACTCTACGGCGAACGGCCCTTGGGGAATTGGTGGGGGAGAGCGTTGCCATCGATGTCGAGATTACTTGGGATCAATTATTTCTGTGAAGCACGGAAGAAGCCGAAGGGTTGCCTGAACTCGACTCCCGCCTGTGCTGATACTGTCCACCATGTCCTCCTTCCCCCACGACCCCCGCAACCCTCACTATGATCCTTCCGACGGCCAGCCCGGCTCACAGCAGCCAGATGCCCTGCTTGTCCTCCTCCCCCTTCTCATCGTCCTCTCCACCTTCCTATTTCTTCTACTCGTCTTCCTAATCTGTGTGCTTCTCATCCGCCGCAGAAGGGGAATTTCCCTTAATGATCGCGATGGCCCTGTTGACATGAGCAGGGAAGAGTTCGTCGAGGGCGACGGCGGCTTTGAGGGTGTCGAGTCCCGTTGGCTTGAGGGTGTCTCTGAACCCACAAGGCGGGACTATATCCGGGCCAAAGGTACCCGTCTGCATGTTCTCTCTCTCTCCTTTCCTCATACATCACTGCAGATTACCAGCTTCAATACCCTCCCAATTCTCTACCAACGGACATCACGCTATCACAGTTCCTCTCGATACAAGAGAAAGGCGTCTCAGCTTGGTCCTTCGAGCCGGACTATGAAACCGTCAGCTCGTTGTTGGTCCATGCCCGCACTGAAATTACTTTCCTTCCTGACCCTGCGTCTTCTTCCTGTGTTCAATCTAATCTACCGTTGCCCAAATTGAATGAAGTCTACTACTGGGAAGTCAAGATGTTTGACCTTCCGGAAAGCACAACTGTGTCTGTCGGTTTAGCTACCAAGCCCTATCCTGCGTTCCGTCTTCCTGGCCTGAGCAGGTACTCCGTGGCTTATCATTCAAACGGCGACAAGTCTCACAACTACCCATTCACTGCCGCACCCTTCGGACCTGTACTCAAGGAGGGCGATGTCTTGGGCGTTGGATATCGCCCTCGCACTGGAACCGTCTTCTTCACACGCAATGGGCGTAAGATGGAAGACGCTTTCGTCGGTCTTAGCAGATGGAACCTTTTTCCCACAATTGGTGCTGATGGCCCATGCAGCGTCCATGTCAACCTCGGCCAAGCCGGCTTTGTATTCATCGAGGCAAATGTGAAGAAGTGGGGCCTGGCACCGAGCGTGGGTACTCTTGCACCTCCGCCGGCGTATGGCAGTGAGCGTGGAAGTATCTTGCTAGATGTGGGTGGTCGTGTGCGAACGAATGTAGAGGGAACGCCGCAGAGCACCTCCTCGCCTTCACACCGCAATCATCGCTCTCGACGTCCTAAGAACCCGGGTGCTTCTTCCCTAAGAACTACGTACTTGAGCGCTCCTTCACCCCTTACACCGCCTCCTCCAATCACACCAATTGACGAGGAAGAGTCCGACGAGGGCACTCCGTCTTCAAGTGCAGGACCATCAAGAGCCGCGCGTTTCTTTGGGGCGGGGCCACCTGAGGGATACCAAAGGCTTAGCATCAATCCCCCCTCTCCTGAAGACGATGTGGACGAGTCTGCATCCAACCGTAATACACCGCCACCATCATCTCCTTCACATTCATCACGATCCCTTTCCCCAGTCCTTGCATCCTCAGGTGCGATTAACCCATTCACGACGCATCGGCGTCATCGTTCACTCACTCACACGGTGTCAGGCGCGGCCGAATTGACGGTCACGATACACCCGCCACCCGATTCCCCCATGAGCCCGATGTTGAACCCACCCACCCCAAATCATCGTGACATCCGCCTGCAGTCGTTTTCTCGGACTGTACGGGGCTCCCAGCGTCGGTCAGAGGACTCTGGCGCCAGTACCGAAGTTACTCCATTGGATGATCAACTCGGTCCTGTCGCACGATTGAGCAGACGTGATCCGCCGGCTTATTCCCCTCTCGATGCATTCACGTACGCAGACGGCGTCCACATAGATTTGCCTGCTGAAGTGATTGCCGCTGCTCTGGAGGGGAATTCTGTACCGGCGGGTTCTGTTGGACAATTGAACTCGTCGGAACGACAGAGTCGCAGGCGCTGAGACTCAATCTGAAGGGGAAGGAAGGGGAGATACAATTCTATGGTTCGTTCCGCCTCCTTCAGCTGTCGAAAGAGAAATTTACTGACATGTCCGCAGTACATTTTCATTTTGCCTCACGTGTTGTATTTACATCTCTGCTCTGTCACTCTACTAGACGCACTCCTTTTTCGCTCGTTGAATGGAGGTGGCGCCATCAATTTAATCATCCCACAAGCATTTACCACGTCACGCTCTCTCTCTCTACCACAATCTACTGGAATACAACCTGTCGTTGTAGTTTGTCATATTATATGGTTATCTATGGACCGAACACGGCTTTACAAGCTTGTCATGATCTAAGCTTCAGTGTTTCGAGAGTCTTGGAGTTGCTCAGCAATACCGCGAAGATGGATAAACTCGCACCAAGCGTTAACATTTCTTGTACATCTGGCCCGAACGAAAACTTACTCGTTGTTCCTCGGCTAGCATTTCTTGATTGAGCCGCCGGGTAAGATGTTCCATGTGCACAAGCAGGGTCTGACAAGACAGTCAGAGATAAGTAGAGAATAAATTGAGGCAATATCTGACCCTAATCGACTGGCTGCTCATACCACGAGTAGAGGTCGGCGGACGTTCTAAACGCGCGGGTTCGCAGCCGACGAGGCTGAGTTGCTGGTGGAGGTAAGTGACATAGTACTCGAGGCACTCGAGATAGTGCCTCTTCTTTTCGTGAGATGAAATGACATCGCTAAAAGAACTAATTAGCGGGGAGCTGGAGGGGGCGCTGAGGCGTACGGATCTGTTGGCTCGAAACCAATGGTCTGAGCCATGGCACGGCGGCGAGCTTTCCGGGCGGTCTCATTCTTGGGTTCCGAGGTCTGAACTGGCATAAGTGATGGGGGACGAACGTTAACTGCAAGCTCTGTGAGCATCGCACTAGGAGTAGGAAATGTGGTGGGAGGGCGCCGGGTGGCGCTGGGCTCCTCCCCGGACAGGGATTTGTACGACTCGCAAACGAGATGCGGGAGTGATGGGGGTAATATTTGAGATTGATCAAGAGACTGATCGTTAGTTTTCATGGGTTCGGCGTAATAAGCGCCGGTGCAAGAGGTCAAGAGAGCCGAAGCTTGTCCAGACAAAGGAGCAGGAGCATGAAGAGGCAACTCAGAACTCTGGAAAGGCATTCTGGCAGATAGATGACCGACCGGCAGGTCGGAATTGTAAGAGACATCATAGGTAGGGCCAGCAGTGGCTTGCCAGTGAGGCGGGTTATCAACAGGTGAATAGATTGTATAATAATGGGGACTGGCATCAGAGGCCGTATAGGAAGGCTAGAAGGATATTTGGATGGGCATGTGGGGCGAAAACAAAAAAGGGCTTACGACAGGGTAGTCACTCTCGGAAGGGCTGGGTGGGTTGTAGGTGTGAGGTACGAAGGCCATCTTAGAGAAAGAGAGGGAAGGCAGGGGATTTTATATTTGAAAATGGGGTGAGGACCGGCGGGGAGAGAATGAATTCGCGGCAATTATTACATGTACAGAGACAGAGAACACAGGGGAAAATGTGGCAGGTGATTGGGTAATACGTCGAGGGGCCTTCGAAACGTCTTATCCAGAGATGAGATCGATAAGAGATCTGGTGCAGCAACAAGTATTTTATAGGGATTGTTGGGGAAATTTGAGAGGGAGATTGTCAGGGGATAGCAGGCTTAAGTGGTGGTGGTGAGTGTGGCGGAGAGGAGGAGATGGAGTAGGGCGGCGGCGCAATGTGGATCTAGTGGATCTGGGGGATCTCACGGTTTGGACGCAGGAAGAGCTGGGAGAAGAGGTGGTCGCGCAAGCCATGTCCGACGTCACAAGGCAACGACAGCCAGGCACGCCGCATTTTGCCCTCTTGCTCAAGGCTGGCCCACTACTCTAGCTCGCCGTACAGGATTTCTGGGCAGATGGGTTTCTGCGCTGCGAGGGCAGCTGCTGGAGGCTCGCGGGAGGGAATTAGAGCCAAAAGCGGAAGCGAACAACTTCGCAGCCGCAATATAGGCTCCGAGTGCAAGATCTGCGCCAGAGATACAGCCGCGCGCAGATCTTGCCAGCTTCCCATATATAACCCTTGGCCATCCACATCCTCGCTCTCCACCATGGCGTCCCCCCTCTCCTACTCCCACCTCGACCTCCACTATCCCTCTTCTCCCACCGACTCCTCCATCTCCAGCACTGACCTCTCCAGCAACCCATGTCCCGCATACGACCCCGAGCCCTACCCCGAGCCACCCCCGTACTCTGCCGACAGACCTCGTCCTCGCGCCTCCACCAGACTTGCCATTGCTCATCCCTATGCACGCCTCTATGCCAAGAAGGAAGAGGTCAAGCGCCGGAAAATCTGGAACCATGCCCTCGAAAAGTCCCTCTTCACCCCTTATGAAATGTAATCATATATTCCCTTCTTTTCACAGGCCCCTGACCAGCACATAGCTCTACCATCGGCGCCCCCCAGCGCAGAACAATCTATATCGCTAGTCTTGAAGCTCACATCGACAAACTCCATGCGCAATTGCTCGAGTTCGTCGACATTTTTCTTTTCTGTCTTTTTATCACGAATTTACTTCCAATCAGGATCGGATACTGGCCGGTACCCATGGAAGAGCTCAAACCGTACCATGGTTTGAATTCCAAGACAGCAAAGGTTTGTCAACTGCTCCAACACTCTATTGTGTCTGACCTGAACTCCAGAGTATCGTTTCTGGCCTCCAACACGACGCTTCAGTCACCCGACTCAAGATGCTCGAGCTAGAACGAGCCGTACGTAATTTACTCAATTGATCAACATTGCCTCTCTCAAACGTCATTCCATCAGAACAAGAGTCTCAGTGATTCGCTGCGGCTCGAGGCCCCGAATGCATTCAGTCATTATCCGGCCCCATTACCATACTCTGCCACAGCGCCACACTTGTCTACATACTCCGTGGCTCCATTGCAGCCATCTGCATACATGGCAGAGACGGCCAAGCACTCCACCCATTCACATTTCGCGTCGTAAAATCTGATTGCTCGAATGTCAAATATTACCATTACTCACATGCGTCATCTTAATATTAGTAGTAGTACAAACGAAATCCAATATAGCCAAATGTACACTAGTCCCACATTCCGCCCCGATCGAGTTTAACGCGTGTGTCTTGTTTCGCCTTGCTTCCCTGAGGCCGACCTGCCCGCCGCACGCCTCGTTTAGAGTGATGTTTTCGGTGTTGTGCCGCCCGCGCCTTTGTAAGGTCTGCTGAAACAATACTTTTAACGCCATTAATATCCAATGTTGATGTCAGTTTGACGAGTGATTCCGGAGAAGATGGTCTAGATTGCGGTGGTGACCTTGAGAGCGTTCGGCCCAGTTCTTCAGGCGACATATTCTCTACTAGGCTCTCTTGGACATGGCCTGCAGGTTCATGAGACGCGTCATCCGCAATGCTCTCACTTGGGGCCGTCGGCATTGGAATCATTTTCTTTTTTAACCTTTCGTCGGCCTCCTGGTCTGGTGGCGTATCGCTTTCCTCCTCTTCCTCCTCTTCGCTTTCTTCATCTTCCTCACCACCGCCAGTTTCCTCTTCTTTAAGGACTGTCTCCATGTACTGATACTAGGATTTAGAAACGACGGCTTCAGCTCGGAATATTCTCACCTCTTCTAGAGTTTTCTGATCTTTATGTCCGAACCCACTGGCCGCCACGACGACATCTAGTCGAAAATTATCTCCTTCCTCCGCCACTATTTTTCGGAATCTTGGATATAAGGCACTCTCATATTGAAATCTCCGTTTGAAAAAGGTCCGTATACATTCAACATCACGGTTAAAATACCTGATACGAGCATAAGTGAAGTTACAACTACAGCGCCACATCCTTTGATAACTCACCACTCTGCGTTCTCGTGAGATGTGCTAACCATTTGTGGAAAATCGATGACAACAGGTTCTCCGCTCTCCCGGCGAATCAAGATATTGAATTCGTTGAAATCTCCATGAATCAATCCTGCCCGGGCAAACCGAACGATGAGATCCATGAGGGCCGAATAGAGTTTACCGGGGGACGGTACTTCCGCTATTTGTCGTCTGATGGAGATTAGGGACAGAACGACGTATTGACTGAGACTTACAATGGATAGGCATCAATAAATTCCATTAGAATGGTGTGTCTGGCCTGGTCGATGGGTATAGGGACTGGAAAACCGTGCTCGTGCAGAACCTGTAAATTTTGGTCATCGAGTACGGATTTATACCAAAAAAAACTACGTGCCTTCATAAAAGCCCACTCCTTCTGCGCAGCTAGTCGCGACATGTACATCCATGAAGCAGATTTACGTTTGCCAAGATAGTCGCGTTTTTCTTTTATTGAACGGAACGAAATCCGGCCTAAACTGCAAGCAATGATATCAAACAGCGGGAGGAAGATAGTTACGCATCATACCGATGCAATTTGAGAACCATTTCCTTTCCTTGTGAATCAGCGACAATATAAATGTCTTCAATGTCCTCATCAGCTGGATACCAACTAGAACGACAGATCAAGACAGGCTCACCTGATTCCTTCCCCACTCCTATCTGATTTCCAACAGAATGCATCGAATCCCGTTTAGACAGCGCACGCATAGCAAGGTAGTCATATCCTCCGTAAGTGAGCCTGTATCCATCGTCTATTTGGGGAGGTTGTTAAAGAATGCCCATTTGCATAGCTGAGTGAGTAGCCGAACATTTTGAGTTCTGCAATCTGGAGACCAAGTTCCGCTTTGCGAGAGAACCAATCAATTTGTTTACACCTCCATTTCGCAGGCCGGATATTTGTGCAATGAGCGACGTTGGTACAACCTCATGGTTTTTGGAGCCCATCTCGACCTGACTGATCAAATCAGTAATGCTGATAGAGGAGAGGGGAGTTTCAGCACCGCAGTCAAGACACGAAACTCATCAGAGGTGACATATCGAAGATCGGTAGCGTCGAGTTTCATGGTCAAATACTAACAGATGGGGGCTGCACTTATCATAATTTTTGGAGGACTTGGAAATAATTTCCCGATTTCTGTGTTACGTAAGCAATAGATTATGACGGTTGATTTAGAACCACGCTTTGACAGTTACTGGAGACACCCATGCCTCCTTCTGCCAAAGTTTGCAAGGCGAACCAAGTGGTTTTGTTCATACTTTGAAAAATTTTGGTTCTCAAGATCTATTAGGCTTCTGCGAGGCAGCTTCTTCAATGCGCTTTAGAAGGACTGAACACGACGTGGGCCGTTTCCTCGTTCTCCGACGTACATTCTTGCTACTTATAATGCTCATGGGTGTTTACAAGTTATCATATCCGTGTGCTTTTATCTACGGAACTGGGACAGGCAGACCGAGATTCGATTTGGACAATGTTCGAAACTAACATGTTTGTCCTGTAGGCAAGCCCGCATATTAAATCGGGACGCGTTTTCACATCACTTGCAGCTATAACCAGTCTTCTTTCGGATGGAATCCTCCGAGGAAACAGGACGAGCTCTTTAGTTCTTTGTCACGCTTCATTTTAATCGATACAGACGGTAGACTGGCGGCATTCTTGATGTTCCGCTTCGAGTGCGAGGAAGAAGAAAATGTTATCTACTGGTAAATATCTCTGAAACTCGTAATACTTTCTCTACTGATGGCACACGAAAGCTATGATCTGCAAATTCAATTAGCCCATCGACGCAAAGGTTTAGGAAAGACGCTGATGGAAATCCTGGAAAAAATCGGGGCCGCGTGGGGTATGGAGAAAGTCATGCTCACTGTCTTCAAAGGTCAGGCCTTGCCTTCTTAATGACACCAGATATCTAAATGCATTCAATAGCCAATCACAATGCCATCAAGTTCTATCAGGCGTCTGGGTTTGTTTTGTCTCTAGTATTTCCAGCCTATCTTTATTAATTTTGCCTTTCTGGCTTTATTAGGTTTATAATGGATGAAACATGCCCCGGATATGTGGAGGAGGGAGATGATCCAAATACTGCTGAAGATGTAGATTATGAGATTCTTTCTAAGAGATTGTCAAGTAGAATCTCGAGCTCGTCACATTACTAGAAAGCAAACTTGAAAACGTGTACTGATATCTGTTTAGGGATCACGCGTTATTTGTGTTTGCTGCTCTTATGCTTCTTTTACTAACACTGCAGACTCTCCTGAACACTCCGCTCATCGAGGGTCAGATTCCCCAATGCTAACCTCGACTACATTACGCGCGCTGCGCGTAACTGCTCCTCGACTCCGAGGCATGAGATTTGCTTCGCATGAGGCACCTCATTACAACGAGCCTTCTGGCTACCTGTTCGGCGAAAAGGTTCTTTTCTTCACACGTTTCCTTGTACAAGGCTTATACCTATGCCTCGTAACAGCCTCCGCCACCTGGTCAAAAACGAGTGAAGGAAGATTGGGAAAATATCTGGTACATCGGAATGTATGGGTCCATGCTTTTCGCTGGAGTGATGCTTTATTATAAGCCGGACACGAGGTGCGCATGTTCTTTCACAACCCATTGTTCCAATCTAATCTTTGTCCGGTGTGTAGCATACAGACATGGGCTCTGGCCGAGGCCAAGCGGCGGATGGAAGAACGAGGGGAGAAGTACAAATATGAGCCTTCGGCACCCCCATCTCCTATATCGTCCTAAACATGGTGTTGGCCTACTCGGTCGTTTTTGAGAAAAACAGCATTCCATCTATTTACTCTAATACACGAAATAAGATTAAGGCATGCAACGGCTGAACGCGAGGTCAAGAAGTCGCGAGGGCCTCATGCTTATGTTTTATAGGGTGGAATTGTACGCTTCCTCTGTCAATAAGTCATTGATCTGGTGTCACTGTCAATTGGTGAACTACAAAATCTGAGCAGGAAGCGTACCTCGTCAGGATCAGAAAGCTTGATTTTGCAAAGCCAGCCTATCAAAATGAGGATTCAACGCCGCCGAGAAAAACAATACGGAGGCTCACCCTTGTCCTGAGTTGACTTGTTCAAGAGGCCTGGCTCCTCAGTCAAAGCTTGATTAATGTCTATGATCGTCCCTGACACTGGAGCATACTAGGAAGAAAGTTTTGAAACGTCAACGAAACATCGTGTGCCCAGATGAGTGGTGCGCACGATATCCGAAGCAGCCTTGACACTCTCCACGGCACCAATGGTTTCTACAAGGGCCGTCTTAGACCTTACAAAATCTATTCGTTGCCCAATTGATGTACGAACCGCCTTTTGTTATCACATCGCCAGGTGGTTTCAGTTCAACGAAAACGACGTCTCCGAGTGTTGACTGAGCATGGTCCGTAATATGAACGGTTCCAAGTCCCGTGGAGTCATCGAAAACAAGTACTTCATGGTCTTCAGTAAATTTTTTAGCTGAAAAGAGTGAGAAGACAGTCAAAGATAGCTGGTTTATTGTGTACGTACTGATGAGGGTTCGAATGAGCTGGTGTCGGTAGCCCGATCCAAACCGAGTCAGCCGGAGAGGACGTGCAAGTAACGGGCGTGGGTGAGAGACTAGTCGTAAAAGTCCTTGCATTTTGTGACTTTAACAGAAAGAAAGCCGAAACGTTGATGACGACTTGAAAACTACTTACTCCTTGAGCATGAGCTCGATGTTCGGATGGAACTCCGTCCTCCGTTTCCGGTCTGCTTCCGTAGCATTGACCCACAAAAGGAAAGTGCATATTAGATTAAGAATACTGAGGGATACAAGTACTGGATCTACTTTTTACTTCATATGTGTAGAGTTGGGATGCATTAAAATATGTAGTAGATTGAGTGCTTGTTGTTAATACAAGTTGCGTGAATTGCTCTTTACTCAAGAATTTTAGTGATAATACCGGTTCCAACTGAGGGGGAGGAAAGAGAGATGAGCAAAAGTCGAGAAGATGATTAAAAAAAAATACTCACTAGTCCTACCACCTTCCCGAAGAGTAAAGCTATACACAAGGATTATGAAAAGGCTGATATTATACATGTAGTTAACGGGGTTCTTACCGTCCACCAACTTCGGCAGCAACATCAAAGTGTAGGTCACACACAAGGTCTACATTATCGCCAGGCATAACCTACCACATGTCAGTGGTTTACAAGAACCAATAAGAAGTGATTTTACCATCTTCTCAGCAGCGTCAGGGGTACCTTCAGGGAATGAAAGCGACACTGTTATATCTGCTGTGCGGATGAAAAGCTGGGGACGATAGTTGGCCATAAATGGGGTATAACGACCGCCTGTATGGAAGCTGAGTGTTGTTACGAATTATTGAAGTGCATTATTGTACCTTCGTCTTTTGTAAGAACCTTAGGAGGGGAGAAAAGTCAGGAAGACTTCATGATGGTAAAAAATTATGTTTAACGTACGTAGACTTGAGCCTCGAATTTCTTAACTGGTTTGATAGAACCTGGAGCAACGATAACCTGGCCGCGGCGAAGCTGCTCGCGCTTGACCCCACGAAGCAGAGCACCCATGTTATCACCAGCCTCAGCCTTATGCGACGGTAAGACTCTTGTACAGATCAACGATTCTACACACACCCGTTCGAGTTCCTTGTGGAACATTTCTGTAGAAGAGATGTAAATATATTTTCTAGTCACGGTACAATGACTTGCCAATGCCAGTGAGGGTAGTCTTGAAGGAGCTCCCAAGTCCAATGACTTCCACCTCACTTCCTTTGAATGCAACACCACGCTCAACCTAGTTGATAAGTGACGCTGATTTATTTTCAATCGGGAAGCAAGAGAGTCAATTACGTACACGTCCAGTTGCAACAGTTCCGCGCCCAGAGATCGAGAATACATCTAGAGAATGAGGGTCAACGTTGATAACCATGGAATCACATGTCTTACCTTCAACGGGCATAAGGAAAGGTTTCTCCAAATCACCTTTTTTATAAGTGAGTAAGAGTAGAGTTCGAACGAACCAATCATTCTTGACTTACGAGGAGGAAGATCAAGCCATTCGTCACAGGCTTTTAGGAGGTCAAGGATCTTCTCAGAACCAATCATGTCGTCCCGGCCCTCCAATGCCGCTAAAGCAGAGCCCATGATGATAGGAGTTTCTTCGCCGTCAAAGTCATAAGCCGTGAGGAGGTCACGCATTTCCATGTCGACTAATTCCAGCATTTCCTGATCGTCGATTTGGTCTACTTTGTTGATAAAGACAACCAACTTTTTGATGCCGACTTGACGTGCAAGGAGCAAATGTTCACGAGTTTGTGGCATCTGGCCGTCGGTTGCAGAAACGACAATGATAGCTCCATCCATTTGGGCAGCACCAGTGATCATGTTCTTGATATCTGCAACGGTATCAGCTGACACACAGATAATCAGTACGGAAGGCTTACAGTCAGCATGTCCAGGACAATCAATGTGGCCATAGTGGCGAGAAGCAGTCTCATATTCAACGTGGGACGAGTTGATGGTGATACCACGAGCTTTCTCCTCAGGAGCCTTGTCGATCTGACTATAGTCAGTGAACTTGGCTCCGCCTTGTTGTGCCATGACCTTGGTAATGGCCGCAGTCAAAGTGGTCTTTCCGTGGTCGACGTGTCCTGTTGGCCAAGTTGAGGTAGGTATTGTCAATTACACCAAATGACCAACCTATCGTTCCGATATTCATGTGAGGTTTAGAACGGGAGAAGGCCTCTGCATATCCTCTGCGAGCTCCGACTAGCGTTTTCAAACAATAAGAACACATGGCACGAAGAAAAACACGTTGAGTCGCACCTGCGCTGTGGGATACCAAAGGTTTCCAGAGGGTGCGTTGGCAGGCTTTGAACAAGACTTGAGAAAATAGTGAGAATAAACAGACGTATTGAGTAATTAATGTATGTACCACGAGTTGCCAGGCCATTACAGACAGCCTTAGAGGTTGCCCAGGACAACATTTTGGACGAGTTGAACAACTGCACCAGCGAGACCAAATTTTGTTTCTTGCACGACGGCATTTCCCGAGACCACCTGAAGTATGGCCAAACGGGGCTAGAGCTATATCTTCCCAATGTCCTCTCGTCAAGAATTAGTTCAAAACGCGGTCACATTTCTGGCTGACCCTAAGGTAAGCAAGTCCCTTGTATGACCGTCTGCGTACTCAAATAGCTTCAATCTCACAGACTCAGGCATCTCCGTTGGCTCAACGAATTCAATTTCTTGAGGCAAAAGGATTAACCCCTCAAGAAATTGACATGGCTCTCAAGCAGGCAACTTCGAACAACTCTGGCTCATCATACCAACAAAATTACCCTCCAGGATATGGTGGATATCATCTTGGAGCCCCTCCTGCCCAGCGTTGGGACTGGCGAGATTACTTTGTATCGGCCAATCTCATGAACCGAAAAACACATGCTCATCTACCCGTTTATAGATAACTGCCATAATATCCGGCTCCTTTGCCTACGGCGCGTTTGCGCTGTTCAAGGCATGTCTTCGGTTTCTCAATGACATCTTGTATTGAGCCACCCTTAGAAACATCTACTCCCACATCTACAACCGCCTACGTCTACCGCCTACGAAGAAGACCGTGACGCACTCAATGCACAATTCGATGCAGCAGAAGCCCTTCTCAAAGAGATACAAGCAGAGTCAGTAGCCGTCCGAAAAGCAGTAGAGGAACAGAAAGAGGCCATTGATAGAACCACGGCAAACGTTGAGGCAGTGGTTACGGAAATGCGTGAATCAGAGCACAAGACACGCGACGAGATGCGAGAAATCCGCGACGAAGTCAACAACATACGTGAAATGTTACCTAAAGTATCTCTTTTCAATTTTTTGTCACGATTTCCCGTTGACAAGTGCACTAGATGATCGACAAGAATAAGGAGAGTCAAGTACAATCTCTGTCTGAATTGCAACAGGAGTTGAAATCCTTGAAGGCTTTGCTACTCAGTCGTGGGCCGAGCAGCATCCCTCCATCCCCATTGCCTGTATTAGGCAAACCTTCGATCCCAGCATGGCAATTAGCTGGTGCCTCGAGCTCCTCACAAAATGGAATTGAAACACCTTCTACATCGTCCATACCTGTCGGCAATGGCAAGGAGAGGGACCCAGGACCTGCGGAGAACTCAAATTCTGCGTGATAATATACTACGAGTGTATATAAGATTTTGAATCATGTAATGTTCTGAAGAGGAATTTGCAATGGTGAAAATGAATTATCATGACGGATCTGTTTGAACCCTGAACTTGAATCGGTCGGTTATGTGTGTATGTCGACGTCGATTGACATTAATATCCAAGGCTGCCCATCATGTTCTCGCAATTTCGTCAGGCTGTCGAAAACTTAGCACCTCATCCTCGGACGTCTCTAGATGGACAACCAGCAGATACGCGTCGCGACAACAACGTATCCCGCTCCAATTCGCTCGACTCTCCTTCACCTATGTCTTCCAGTCAACTGGCGGAATCAGCCCTCAGCAATCTTCGTAAATCCTTAGCTAGTCAACGTTCTGGTAGCATAGGGTCTCTTTCGAAGCAAGTTACTTCTCTATCCCCCAGAGAAGGACGAACGAAGTCACGACTAGAAGACAGACTGCGTGCCGCCACCTCCGTCATCAACGAGCCGTCTCTTTCAGATACTTACGAAAGGCAATCTCCCTCGATTATATCTGCGGTATTCAGCCACTTCCGAGGACTATCTCCTGTTTCTGATTTCACTACCTTACAGAGCGCAGTAACCGTCATTCCTCCTGACAAGGAAGACACAAACTCAGTAGATAAATCCTTAGAACCGATGTCAAAGACCAACGCAGAGGCAATACCGACATCCTCTACTGATTCGCCGGAGGAGACAGAACTGTCAGACGAAGGCTCACAGACACTACAGCCACCGGCCATAAACTCGCCAGATTTTGAGAATTCATCCGATATCGAACGAACACGAATATCTTCTGACTCTACGGCAACCTATCAATTTGTCGCAGACGAGACTGATGTGTCTGAGCAGTCTTCAGCCCTCGGCTCTTTCCCCGAATCTTTGGAGGCGGAGATCATTGCAGAAAAAGATGCACCACTCATTCAGTCCCCCTCTACGACCGACCTTGCAAACGAGCCTATCCCAGTAGGCACCGAGCAGGTCACTGATAAATTGCGGCCATCCGATCCCGATCAAGACCCCATTTCTAGAACTATTGACCAGGCAGTGGGCTCGAAGAAAGAAGCGAGTATTGAGGAACTTCAAGAAAAGTTGAAGCAGGTGGAACAACGATTTACGGGTATGCTCATGAATATCTTTCCCGAATATATCTAATCGTTCTCTGATAGACGTTTCCATTTCTTTCAAGCATTTGCAGGAAGAGAAGCAAACCGCCGACCTCATGCTCCAAGAAATTACTCCACTAGAAAGCGTACACAACAGTTCAGCCCTGCGTGAATATCTCCGAAATCTGAACTCGACGACCGAGGTCAGTAGTAACTATCTAAAATATGTATTACAGTACCCACCCTTTGTAGATTTTTCAGGATGAAATCAAGCGTCTAAATGGCAAACTCGAAGGTAGGGCTGTGCAATCCAATTGAGAAACCACCTGACTTTTTCGTGTACTTAGTACAAGAAGACCGCCTGGAAGAGCTGCGGGATACTCATCGCCTAGAATCTTCCTCTCAATCCCTTCAGATTGAAAAATTGCAAAGGGAGGTATCGGAAGCGGAAGCTCTTCTGAAAGCAGCGCAGAGCGCGGACACTCGAGCTGAGGAGACTGCAAGTGAACAAAAAATGGAAATCGACAATTTGCGAAAAGAGCTTGAACGTGCGAAACTACTTGCGAAGGAAGAGGAAGAAAAGCGTATTAAGGCCATCAGTTTATTGAAAACTGTTAGACAGAAGCTCGTGAAAGCTGAGAAGGAAAAGGAGGATGCAATCGCTGCTGTGACTCTGTTGCACGAGAAGGAAAAAGAAGAGAAGGAAAAGGAGCAAACAGAAAAAACGAAATTACGCAGCGAGCTCGATGCCGCGATTTTGGAGAGACAGAAGGCCCTCACGGCTCTTAGAGCTCAGTTCGACAAAGAGATTGCGAATTCAAAGGTTCGGTACGACAAAGATATCGCGACATACAAAGGGCAGCATGACGTAGAACTTGACATGATCAAGGTATGGTTTGTGATCCCCTGTAAAAAAAATTGGCACTCAGTGGATCTCTAGCATACTCATACTCAAGAAATGTCTGACAAAGAAGCTCAGATGCGGTCCCTGCAGCAATCCTTAGCTCTCGTCACGAAAGACAAAAACGCATTTTTTGATGATCTACAACTGCGCCAGGCCGAGCTGGAATCTGCGCAGTCACATCTTGAAGCCTTGGAGAGCCAGAACACTGAATACCAGTATCAACTACGCGAACTCAGTGATCGTTATGTTCTTCTCAAAGATGATTTTGCAGAAGTCCAACGTGATCTAGAAGCTAGATCACGAGAACCAGCGACTTCGTCGGGTGAATTAGCCCGTCTCCTATCAACCACTGAGTCGAAATACGAATCGAAGCTCTTCGATCTCAGGAAGAATCTTGAAGCAGCGGAAAAGGAACGCAACGACAGTGATGCTGAGTGGAGTCGAAAGCTTTGCGATAAGACGAGAGAGGCTGAAGACTTGAAACGACTTGCCAGTATTGTTGCTCAGACGAAGGAGCAACAGGAAGAAACCGTGGCAGGATTAAGGATCAACATAACAACATTGGAGGAAAAGCACCGTCTCCTCTTGGAGCAGCTCCAGGAACTTCGACAAGTCAATGCTAGCATTCGAGAATCTGAGGTGAGATTCATCCTCCGGTATACGAACGATGTCGCTCATGAATTAACCAGAAATCTTGGAGATCCCAAGACCAAGAACTGCACCTCAAAATTACCATGTTAGAACAACTTGTCGAGGAGAGTAAACAACGTGAAGGTCACCTGCGCGCCGGAAATAAGGTCAGTCTGGAAAAGTGACAATTACCCTTACTCATACTCTGAGTGCAGACCCTTCGTGAAGAACTACGAAAAGTCCAATCTTCCGTTGCTCTGCTCGAGCGACAACGAAATCCAGGTGTAGGATATTGGACCTCTCGTTCGGTTGAGAATAATCCTACTGCCAGTCAAGTCTCAGTCAACTCTACTGGGGTGACACCTCGAGTCAGCTCTCCCGATTCAGAACGGAAGAACGGAAATGATGAGGAAATCAATCTGGAGTATCTGAGAAATGTTATTCTACAATTTCTCGAACACAAGGAAATGAGGGTGTGTTTCATTCATTGTAATGATGTGAACGAAAATTCAATTATTCAACCTCGTAGCCAAATCTCGTGAAAGTATTATCCATGATTCTTCATTTTACCCCGCAGGAGACACGGAGACTAATTGCCAAGGTATAGAAATCGCTCATGATCCTCAGGGTGTAAAATCAGATGTATTATATGAGTTTGCTAAGAACTTGTTCTCGACTATATACTAGTACCCGTAGACTGGATACCGCTGAGCAATGTATCTTGGCTTCTCGTGCTAGTTCTCGAAGATGGAGTTAATGTTAACGAATGCCGCAATCAAAGACGTGCATCCGTAAAGCCACCGCAGAGGATCACCTAGAATGGAGAGGTACTACAGGGGATATATGGGTCAGATAACCTTTCACAGAATGGGCAATGGACAAACATCACCCAGGATTATTCATAGTGGTCCTTGTACTTCATCTTATATCTGACTCAGTGAAAGTAGAAATTTTCGGGGCCGATTCATGACTAACAAAAACTCCAGCATTTACTCATTCTGAGTCATTCAGCATCTCCGCAGAGGGAGAACGATAACCATCAGGAGGGGAGGAGTGGCTCCGCACCAAATCGATACGAAGGTTCCTCAAGCGAGAGTGACGAAAGTGCACGGAATCAGCACGATTTCCATTCTGACTGATACGAACAGTCGAGTGAGAGGTATGGGATCGAGCCATTGGGAAGACAGGATCAGCAGTGCGTATAAAGGAATCAGCAGTCCCAGGAGTAAGAACTGTTTCAGTGCGATTCTCTCCAGCCTGATTAAGAGCAGATAAACCTGAAGCAGAGACTTCGCGGCGTGGACCAACTGTGGGGGGGGGTGAAGTATTAGGGATGCACAGTGTCGAGGACGTATTCTCCAGCCCTGGTATACTAGTCGAAACGAGAAGGAGTATAGATATCTTCACCCTTGTCGTCTGCAACTGTGCCTGAGGAGTCCTACAACTTTGTTCTAAACAGACATATCCTGTTTGTCTTGTGTCCGATCAGAAGAAGCGGTCTCCGGCACAGTCCAA
Source organism: Termitomyces sp. Mi166#008 (assembly GCA_018857285.1). Classification (NCBI taxonomy): domain Eukaryota; kingdom Fungi; phylum Basidiomycota; class Agaricomycetes; order Agaricales; family Lyophyllaceae; genus Termitomyces; species Termitomyces sp. Mi166#008. Next base: position 114,914 of record JABAKA010000010.1, read on the forward strand.
AGGCGAAGACCGACGAACAAAAGGGGATCCGCGACAGGGCCGCAGCCAGCGAGGCTGGAATGTTCTTCGGCTTCACCGACCGTCTTGTGTAGCCATCCGTAGAGCCAGAGATAGCCCTCAAAGATAGAACACGAAGAAAGAGTTAAACTTAGAGCAGCACGAACTTGAAAATGTGCGAGCGTGCCAGGAAGTGGTTCGGAATGAGAGATGCATGGTCGCACACGTGTAGTCTTGCTTCAAAATACGTCCCTCATCCCATGCCGACAAGGATAGCATTTCTTTTCAAGTATAGTATTAAAAAAAAGCGCTTGGCAATTGGTAATAGCTCGACGCGTCAGTCACATGACCTCACATTGAACTCGAGGGCTTGGTACCGTCCAACCCCCAGCCGGCCTCCATACTCATCATTGGTTGTATGTTGACCGAGAAAAGTACAAATGTCGTTGGCTGAACTTACAAGAAACTGTTTCCAAAGTGGAATATCCTCTTTCAAAGTCAGTAACATTGTTCTTTTCAACATATCGCTGTTGATTCTAGCTGACAGTGGCTGGAACTATGCAAACTATTCATTTCAAAACAAGAACTATCCCGACCTCGAGAAGTAACAGAAGTAGACCTGAGTAGTGCGTGGTTTTGCATACCTTCAGATTGCACTAATGTCGGGCGTCTATACCTTACAGACTCGGTCCTTGTGCTCTGTCGGTCTTATCCTGGAGACCCAGATCTTCAGGAATACCTGAGGCATGCAATACGCGACGGTTCACTTTATATAGCTACTTTCGTGGCAACATTGTTGCAGGCTGCTCGCTCGTCTGAATTACACACTCCAGCCACCCTTGACATGCTTTGTCGCGTTGCATTGGATGCACATTACTCCTCTGGAGTGCCGCCCATTGGCTCTGTGGTTGGCTACAACGAATCCACAGTCACTATCTTAGGAATCGTGCAAGACGCTCTCGCCTTGCTACGAATAGCTCACTCACTTCCACTATCACATTTCCATCAATTACCAGCATCTGCGTCCGAACTTGTAATACTTCTACTCTCATGTGTGCATGACATCTCACAAGTTTCTACTGCCCAAGCCATGGTGTATTTTGCCGATGCCAACGACCTCCTGCAGGATTTTCAGCTTGCGCCGGAGGTTCGACAAGTGTTGGAAACATTTGTACTATCTCTAAGCCTCCTTATTGGTGACGATGTGAAAGTAGCAAGAGAAGCGCAGATGTTGCATCCTATCCCTTTGGCTCTGGGTAAAGGCAGCATACACGGTTCCGGCTCAGAAACAGACATTGTTACATTCAGCCTGTTCTTGCATCATCTTGTAGGTCTTTGAGAGGAATATCAACTTTGTTCTCCTGATGACAATGTAGGTTTCCTATAGAGCTCATGATTTCGGCGTGGGCGATAGTCAAAGTTCAATTGCGTTGCTCGTGGCATTGTTCAGATGGACTGCTTGGTCACCTGTGGTGTTCTACACACAATTGTTCCTTTCAGCCTTTACATGCCTCAGCCAGAGTTCTTTCAAGGTATTAATATGGAAAGCGTTTGTCGTTGGTCGCGTAAGCCTTCATCACTTTTTGACATGTCTTCGCAACTTGAGTTGATTGATACAGCTCCCTCGATTGCTGCTTATGTTTGAAGCTGCTGTGAACGCAGATGGAGTCACCAGTACCGATTGGGTACGTGAATTTTCCCGTCAAATTCAAAGTGGTAGATTCTTATTGGTTTTAGAAACGTGCTCTTCAGGCTGCCCTCCAGACAAACTTTAGGCAGGCCGAACTTATTACTCACTGTGATCACGCCATTTCGCTGGGCAGGAAAGCCAGTACATCGCAAGACGACGAACTGTAGGTAGAGAACGTTTATCGAAATGTCAACCTCCTGACTGACCAATAGACTTCGATCTTTTTCTCGAGATCTCCTTCAAAATTTCATTCAACTGGACCAGATTTCGCCTACCTTTGCCATCGGAGTAGACCCTTTCATTTCGAATGACGACTTACCGCGTCTTCAGGCGGAAGCGCAGGACTCTGGTCTCGACTTCGAAGTGAGTGTAACGTTTTCCTTGTTCTGATATAAGATATAATGGTCATTGATAGGGCTATCTTGATTTGAAATTCAATCCAGATATTAATGTTGAAGAGTTGTCATCTTGGATAGATCGCGTCGTGAACGACGATACATATCACGGTGTGTTGTCAACGGCCATTCTTCGCGTAAGCTTCGTTTGCCTGTATTGATTGAAGATTTGACTGATATCGATCCACTACATAGCGCTTTGCAACGCTTGCGACGACGTATGATGTTGATGCGTTGGGTCATCTTTGCAAAGTGCTCTATACCTACGAAGTTATGCTTGATATAATGACGCTACATATTCAAGTTTCCGATCTTATTTCTCGTGCACTATTCTTCCTCGATCAATACGATTGCGAGACTGTCGGTACGTTGTTTCTGTCGATTTGAAATGATCTCAAGTATTGACATGACTGAGCAAGGTGATCCTCAAACCGCAGTAAGCCATCTCGGCGATGTTGTTATATTTGTCCAACACACGACAGCGCGGTTCCACGTGCGCTCGATATTCTTTTCCGATTTCATCTGTTTTTGACTTTTTGTAGTTGGAAGGCGAATTGTATACTTCGGAGAACCGAACGCTCTCTTCCACGTTTCTCAAATCTACCGATACAGCACACACGAACGATTCCTTATCCATTGAGGATAGCCAAGCCTTCAGTGTTTGGTTTAAGGCTTTGTTTGACAGCGGCAGCGAAGGGATAGAAGACAGCATACTTAGGTATCCTAAATCTCAACATTGGTCTTTAATAATGGCGCTCAAAGATACCTACCTAGATCGACTCAACCAAAAGTTCTTCTCAAAATATCCGCAGCGCTTTTTCTTCAGGCAATTACTTTTCATATGATGCAGAAAATCGACAAGGATACTTTGACTAATGGAGTTTCCTATTTCATGGGACCTTTGTTAAGTTGGACACTGGTCGGAATCATCAAAGCCCTCATAAGAGAAATCATACAACAAAGACAGTACGTCTGATCATCCTAACATCACTTGTTGGACCAATGATCAATTTATGCTTTTTAGATTCAATGTCACTACTCGTATAGAGATTCTCCAAACGCTTCTACTATCACCTTCGTGTCCTCGCCCTGTCCTGCAACTCGTTGCTCCAAGGGTGTACATGCTTCTTGGCCACAGAAAAGGCAAAATCAATATATCAGCTCTTCCGGGAGTTGATGTTACTTCCATAAAACGCGTCATTGGGGAGGCACTTGGCATGCACATGGAAGGTGACTTGCTTTATTTGAATCCCTTATGTATTTCGAGGACTGAATTTGGTAGATATGACCGGAGAACCGCCGGGTCCTATTTCTCGTGTTTCATGGGAGGATGAACCAAGGCAACTCATTCAGACAGCATTGACCATGGCACGAACGGGGAAGGCACCCTCTCTTGACGTCGCGCACTGCATTAAGATCATCCCTCCGACGACTTTTTTACAACTGTTATGGTCAGAGCTGGCTATTTTTTCCAGTGTTGGCGAAATGGAAATCAGCAGACGAATTGCAACATTTGTCCTCACCATGCCACAGAGCTCAAACATCCCACCTCTCCTCCCAATCTTTCTACATGTCGTCATGCCCTCGATAATTTTCGCTATGGATCACCAACAAACACCTGATCATACTTTGGAAGTGGATCTCCTCGTAACTATTATTTCATCGGCTCTCACTGCTGCATTACATCTCGAACTTGGAATACGGTCAGTGACTGGAGAGCACCAATTTGTCCTTGGTCAACCTAGTTCTGGGATGGCTCGAAAACTTGCGGCTGATTTACGGGCCAGGCGGGATCATACGAGTCGAACAGTACTGCAGAAGTTGGCATCTTCACAATCGTTCGCAGCAAACTTTGCAGTATCCATAAATGACTTGAGTTGATTGTATATACAGTGACCACAATAGACATCCGATGAAAACATAGCAGACTCCAGTAGTTAGACATCAGCTGGCGGTGGAGCTTGAACACTTGTAAGCCATAATTACTCATCAATAGGAAATTACTATGTACTCACGACAACAAGCATTTTCTATTGGATCACATGCTTGGTCCGACGGACAAAGGATCAGACACGATGTTTCACCCTTGCACTACATATTCAAACTTCATAAACGATAATGGAAGTATAATGGCTTACCTTCGCTTGCCCCCCTGTGGAGTCGGTACCTGGACACCGATATTCCGGTTGGATGGTGCTCGAATGTATTCCATGATGGTGAAGTGCCTCACGAATTTTGAATGCGATTGGCATGAAATCATGATTTCGTGAGGTGAGGACATGAACAGAGGCAATAACTTTTGACTCTGAGAGTTGCCAAACGTGTAGCTCGTGCACTGATAGCACGCCATCAACTTCAAGGATGGAGTCGCGGACATCATCAAGAGAAATTGTGGGCGGCACGCCTTGGAGTAAGATGAACGATGCACTCCGGACTTACAAAATTGTGAGACGGTAGTGACACCGACAACAAGCTTAGTAACACGTACCCAGAGGCAAGGCACTCGAGAAGATAATGACTGTTATGACAAGGCTGATAAGGGGATCAAAATAGTATTTGAAGCTCCATCGTGTAAGCCAGATAACAAGACCAGTGGAGATGACTCCAACATTGCCTAGCGCATCGCCGATGACATGCAAGACGAGAGCACGCATGTTCATGGACTCATGAGAATGGCTGTGTTTGTGACCGTGACCCGTCTCGCGGTGTTGCTGCAGCAGCGGGGTGTGCTCTGTCGTGGGCGTGCCTGGGAGCGAGTCATCTTCAAGGGCAGACGAAGAACCAGGATGCAGGTTCTGGGAAGTATTCTCGTCATCAATGGAGGGGCGTGGTACAGAGGCGCTGTGACGATGTACCGTTGGCGGCGGAGAACGAGCAAGAGCGATTTCTTGAGCTTGCTGGACGAGGGCAACACGTGTGGCAACAGGATGACCATAGAGAGAGGGAAATTCGGACAGGGAGGGAGATAGGGAACCGTTGTTTTGAGGCGCAGACTTCAAAGGAGAGGAGGTACCGGTAACCGATGATGGAGTCTTACTGTGCGAATGATCGTGCGAATGGGTATGTTCTGTACACGGTGAGTTATGCGAGGTAAACAGCTTAATCAACGTACCATGGAATAAGAATAACCCCAAGATGTTGGATGCTAGACCGAGGGAACCTACGACAACCACAACTTTGGGATTAGATATTTCTGGTATCTATGTCAGCCGAATAATGCGCAAGGTTTCCATGGGACATGCCTGGAGTGCTGAAAAATCTTTCGATTGCTTCCAAGAATATGGAAAAGCAGAGAGCGAGAAGGAAGACGCCATTTATGAGGGCGGCTAAGATTTCAGCCCGATGCCATCCGTAAGAGTAGCGCGAGTCGGCGGCAGAGGAGGCAGTGAGCTGATATGACGTAAGCGAAAGAGAGGAAAAGGGGAGAAATCTTGAGCACCTTGATGGCATAAAGGGCAACAATGAGGCTCATGACATCGCTTAGAAAGTGTTAGTGGGGAGAGGGCTAGAAGAAAAGGAAACAGACTTGAGCATATGAAAGCTGTCCGCGACGAGTGCCAGAGAACCAACAGCATAGCCTGTAGGGGATGAGACTGGCATTGGGGACTGCGAAAAAGGACATACCGACGATGAGCTCGACGAAGAAGAAGAGAATGTCAATGACCAAGAGGAGAGTGATGCGTGCAGAACGCGACAACGCCATGAGGAGGATAGGGTCGGATGATCCAGTGCCACGACTTGGACAATCATTAGTCAGCGCTAACCCTAATTAAATAATTGTTTAATGTGGCGGCAGTACGTGACCCTGTCACATCCTCTTCGTCTTATCCTGCCAGATGGAACGTTCCGACCTCGAAACTTACCAGGTTCAGCTCTCCCAGGTCGAGACTGCCCTCGCCCTTGACCCCGACAACGCCGAGCTCAAATCTCTCGCCAACGAACTCAACGAGCTCATCCAGCTCACTAACACCGCTCTCGTCCAGGCCGAAGCAGCCTCATCCTCCAAATCAGATCGCAAGACCGCTTCTTCCACCCCTACACAGTCCTGGACCGCTGGTGACGAGTGCCTCGCCAAGTACTCTGTCGACGGATCCTGGTACCCTGCCCGCATAACTTTCGTCGGAGGTTCTACCGAAAACCGCGTTTACAGCATTGTCTTCAAAGGCTACAACACCACTGAGCTAGTCAAGGCTGCCGAAATCAAGCCCCTTCCCCCGAATTTTGTCAACCCTAACCCACCGGCATCCAATAAGCGCAAACTGACCAAGCAGGAGGAGGAGGAGCGGGAGAAGAAGAAGAAGAAGAACGAAAAGAAGCTCGAGATCAAAGCGCAAAAGGCAAAGGAACAGATGCAGAAACAGGCTACGTGGCAGAAATTCGCCAAGAAGTCGGAGAAGAAAGGTGTGCATATTGCAGGGATATCTGGCACTAGCATCTTTAAGACGCCAGATAATCCCCTGGGAAGAGGTACACGTCGTTTCAACATGGCGCACACCACTAATCAGTGACTAACTTTGTGACATTCCTAGTTGGTGTGACCGGGAGTGGAAAGGGTATGACAGAAGTGGTTTTACCAGGTAAACATAAATTTACCCCGAGGGACGAAGATGCATGACAGATAGATATGGTCAGTCTTGACCCCTGAAGAGTTATATCTTGCTCACAAAGTTCTATGCAGTAGCGCCATGGAGCGATCATTCCCATTGTATTTCTAAGACAAGAGTTTGGTGGTTGAGCACGGTGGTTCCAACTTGGTGGACTGGCACATGTGATGTTTCATTTTCTCTCTTTATCGATAACATAGCCTCATTCTCTCGTCATCATGTTCTTCGCACTCTGTCAGACACATAGGCAACACACCCATGTGCACCCAAAGCACATTGCAATTGCGATATATCAAGGGACCCCGTTGTGCCTTACAGCCGCTAAGTACCACCCATGCATTTACCATGCATCGCAAGCTGATGGAGAGGCTGTTCATTGCCTCAAGACAAAGGTTCAGATAAGCTTTCCCCACCTTCCTTCCAGGGTTCATACTGGTACGCGCGCTTTTGTCCTGATTCTATACCCTTCCTCCCACTGTCATATTGCAGTTCTTCATCATCTGCTAGAGAACCTGTACTTTGTAAAGCGCTCTATCTGTAAGTCAACTGAGCGCAACTGAGGGGTCGTCCCTTCTGCAAAGGTAATTCAGAGATCTTGTTTGTAGTTAGTTAGATCCAAAAGACAGGAGGCGATCTTGTTTGTATATATTTTGCAAGGCCTTCTCGTCTTTTTTCCTCTTCCTTGCCCCAACGTTGAACACGATAGTAAAAATCAGCAATGGCTACCTCCATGGCTGCGGCGCTTGCGGCCTCCCTTCCTGCCCCTTCAGCCACACCAGCACCTGCGGCACCCACTTATGAGCCCATCCCGGCATCCATGTCAAAAGTGATCGACATTGAAGCAGAAATTCCATTAACGAGCGTGCAACTGGATGGGATGGTGAGCCCTTGTGGCTTTTTTCAATGAGATGATCTCGTTCATTAAACTGTGGTTGTGTACAGGTAGTTACGAAAATCTTGAAACACACTATAGAATCACCGTCTACGACCGCGCATGGACTGTTGTTAGGTCTCGACCTGGATGGGACCTTAGAGATCTCAAATTCATTCCCATTGCCGCATGGAAGTGAAGAAGACGACCGGTCGTCAAAGTCAGTAGGTGAGTTAGAACAGCGTAAAAATCCAAATAGAGGACATGTTTATTGGTGATTTCTGTGACTTGTAGCACGTTATCAGGCGTCCATGTTGCGTTCATTAAAGGAGGTGCAGTCTGACGACGGTGTAGTTGGATTCTATCAGGCGACGACGCTTGGAGCTTTCTTTAATCAGACTTTGGTGGATACGCAGGCGATTCATCAGGAGAAACTGCGACACGGGGGAATCGTGATTGTTCATGGCAAGTAGAGCGTACTTTGGGTGTGATTTCGACCGCTCATGAATGGTGTGTGAGGTCAGACCTTTCGCAAACGACGCGAGGCAATGCATCTTTCCGCGCGTTTCGCCTGACGTCGGGATTTTTGAGCGCACACAAAAAATCGAACTTTAGTTCAGCAAGGTATGGATATGTAACAAAAGAAGAAAGAATTGTGCTGATGTGGAGTTTGCAGCCTGATCAACCATTCTCTAACGTTTTCCTCGATTCTTGAGGAGGTGCCTCTGAAAATACGGACGAACGCTCTCTTAAGCTCGTTCTTGGATACAGTTGCGCAGGCAGACGAGACAACTGGGGACATTGGGGGAGAGGTAGGAACAGGCTCAGCATTGCCGCCGTCGTTCAGGACACTGGACTTTGGGAGGGCGGGGCTTACGAAGAACCTGGAGCACATTGTGGAAGCCATAGATAATTACCGGACAGAGGAGGGCAACCTTGCGTACTTGTCGCGACAGATTGCACGGGAGCGATCGAAGGCGGACTCGTACATTGCAAAACGGAAGGAAGAAAACGCCACGCGGGTGGCACAGGGCTTGGCGCCGCTGCCGGAGGAGGATGTCGGACGGTTGTTTAAGATTCCGGCAGAGCCAAGCCGACTGGAGAGCCTGCTGCTCCTGGGGCAGATTGACGGATACGGGAAGAGTCTGGAGGGGAGTGCAAGTAGTGGGCTGGTGAAGATGTACGCAGCCAAGGCAGGAGGAGTATGAGATGATTTAGCCTCATGGATATTCCATGAGGACTGTAAAATTATCATGAATGACATGACAACAAGTGTCAACAGGGATTGACGGAAAAAGACAAGTGAGAAATGATTGAATTGTTGCCTCTCACCCTCACTTGCTGTCCTCTCCTTCTCGTCGCTCGTTATGCTGTCTCGCCTGCCCGTCGTCCTCCTCTGCCTCGCCGCCTCGGTCGCTGCTCTCTCCATGCCCCACGTCCACCGTGGCGTCGCCCACCGTGCTGCTGCTCATCGTGCACTCCAGCCGACCACCCTGCGCAGACGCTCCAACGGAAAGCGCTGCAAGGTCCGCTCGTCCTCTATAGCCTCGTCCTTGTCTTCCATTCACAAGACTGCTATTGTGCACGAGGCATCTACATCTGTTCCCTTTGTAGCCACGACGTCCAAGGCAGAGCCCACTACCACCAAGGTAGAGTCTACTACCCCCAAGGCAGAGTCTACTACCCCCAAGGCAGAGCCCACTACCACCAAGGCCGAACCTACCACCACCAAGGCCCTTTCCACCCCCAAACCCGCGCCTACTACCACACCATCTCCCCCCCCCCCCCCCCCCCCCCCCCCCCCCCCCCCCCCCCCCCCCCCCCCCCCCCCCCCCC